>CAUYON010202339.1:0-10943 GCA_963573935.1 Arctocebus calabarensis
TGGCTGAAATGAGACATTCCATGACCCTGTCCTGCCAGCACCGCTGGGTTCCAGGAGGACCTGCACTCAGATGTCAAGAACTTGTATTAGAAATCTTTTTTTTTTGAGCAGCGCCTCAAGCTGTCACCCTGGATAGAGTGCCGTGGCAACACAGCTCACAGCAACCTCCAAATCCTGAGCTCAAGCGAGTCTCCTGCCTCTGCCTCCCAAGCAACTGGGACTACAGGCGCCCGCCACAATGCCTGGCCATTTTTTTTGGTTGCAGCCATCATTGTTGTTTGGTGGGCCCGCCAGCTTAGGTGTACGTGGCTGACGCCTTAGCTCGTTGAGCCACAGGCACCGAGCCTGTATTAGAAATCTTGAGACTGAATCAAACTCCAAGCAAAGGTTTTTAATCTTCTGTATTAATACCAAAGCAATCGTCACACCCTTTAGATTCTTTGTATACTCTAAAGATAGGGAGATGGCCAACTGTTATCTTCACACCTTAGTGTCTAAGCCATTAAAAAGAAAATTTAGGGCAGTGCCTGTGGCTCATCTTTTAGGACACCCGCCCCATATACTGAAGGTGGCGGGTTCAAACCCAGCCTTGACCAAACTGCAAAACAGAAAAATAGCCGGGCATTGTGGCAGGCGCCTGTAGTCCCAGCTACTTGGGAGGCTGAGGCAAGAGAATCGCCTAAGCCCACGAGTTGGAGGTTACAGTGAGCTGTGTGATGCCACGGCACTCTACCGAGGGTGATAAAGTGAGACTCTGTCTCTACAAAAAAAAAAAAGAAAATTTAAGCTTAATTGGGGTGTGGTTACCATAAGGTAAGTGGACACTGAAAGCTCCTCTATTTAAAAAACATTGTCTCGTGACAGCTGTTGATTTGTAGGTACTTCCCAATTCCCACAGTGACTTGGGAAGGAAAATATTTTGGAAACATTTGGAAGGCAACCGGCTGGCCGTTCCTTCAACACATTTTGATGGGGACCTGCTCTGTGTCAGTGCTTGCCAAGGTGCTGGAGAGACAGAGGTGTGTTCTCCGAAGCTGCCCTTTCACTGCAGGGAGAAGAAGTCTCTGAGATGCCTGCAGATATATAAGCCGTGCTCCCTGAGAGAGGGGTCAGGGCATCCTTAGCCCATTTTGCCAGGGACCACACCTCCAAGGTTGAGCTGAGACTTGGTAGACGAGGAGGGGCAGTTGTCCAAAGCCCTGGTGGCAATGAGTGAAGCCCTGTTTTGAGAATAAGCTTCTTCAAGGAATGCAAGAAGACTTGTGGCTGGAGCAGAATGAGGACAGAGAAAGGGACGGGGGCAGGGTTGGGGTGGCACAAGGGGACGCTACGTGTGACATTTACCATTATTTGCTGGGTTCTGTGTCCGCAGCAGCCGGGCAGCCAGACCCCCACAGGTGGCCTTAGAAAGAACAAGGTGACCAGCTCATCCAGTTTGCCTGGAACTTCCCTGGTTCTTTTTTTTTTTTTTTTGAGACAGAGACTCACTATGTCACCCTCAGTAGAGTGCTGTGGCATCACAGCTCACAGCAGCCTCAAAGTCTTGGGCTTAAGTGATTCTCTTGCCTCAGCCTCCCAAGTAGCTGAGACTATAGGTGCCGGCCACAATGCCCAGCTATTTTTTTGTTTTTTGTGTCATTGTTTTAGCAGGCCTTAGCCAAATTCAAACCCACCAGTCCTAATGCATGTGGCTGGCACCCAAACCCCTGAGCTATAGGCGCCAAGCCACTTTCCTGGTTTTAAAACTGTAAGCTCCATGTCCTGGACTCCTGGCTCTCAGACAAACCAAGATGATTGGTCATTCCACTTTTAGCCTTTCCCAAGGGCCACTGTGCCAGATCAGCTTTCCGTTCTTAATTAAATCCTCACACCACCACGAGATGTCATGTCTTTTATTACTCTCATACAAATGAGGAAATTGAGAAGTCTTTATTCCAGGTCACATAGCCAGGATGTGATGGAATCAAACCCGGTCCCTCTGACCCCAGACCCTGAACTCTTAGCTACTTACTGCATCTTAAAATCTGCTGTACACAACAAAAACAATGAAGGTGTTTGAACTGGGGTCTCTGGTTTCTGGCTTTATCTGAAGAGCATCGTGGTGAGAGTTTCTGCCTCATTCCCAGGGAAGCACCTGCTCTGGGCTGGCCTGTGCTTGCACAGCTGTATCTCAGCATTTGCTGCAGCTGTGGCCGCTGGGCTCTGACGGACGTATCCAAGACGTGCGGTAACAGAACAGCTTCTTGGGTCACAATGCATGTCTGATCCTTTTTCCTTCAAGGGCACCTGTGGGGCCCTTTTGGACTGGGGACTCTCATCTGTCTCTTCTCTCACTTCTCTCAAAGGCGCATGTTCCATTTGCTGGTGGGAAATGATACTTCTCTTTTGCTTGCTGCCATCTGCGTCGAAGCTACAGCCCTGTCATAGAACTCTTTACCTGAGGACAGGACATAGCTTTATGAATCAGGCTGATAAGCAAGTATCCAGTGGGTCAGAGGTGGCCCACGAGGGTACTTGTGTTCCAGTTATTTGCCATGATCATTATTTTAAAACTTTGGAATCTGGCTCTGCACCTGTAGCTCAGCAGCTACGGCTGCCAACCACATACACTGGAGATGGTGGGTTCGAATCCAGCCTGGGCCTGCCAAAAAACAATGACAACTGCAACCAAAAAAAAAAAAAAAAGGCTTGGTGCCTGAGGCTCAACGGGCTAAGGTGCCAGCCACCTACACCTGAGCTGGTGGGTTTGAATCCAACCCGGGCCCACCAAACAACAATGACGGCTGCAACCAAAAAAAAAATAGCCAGGTGTTGTGGCGGGCGCCTGAAGTCCCAGCTACTTGGGAGGTGGAGGCAAGAGACTCGCTTGAGCCCAGGAATTGGCGGTCGCAGTGAGCTGTGATGCCACAGCACTCTATCCAGGGTGGCAGCTTGAGGCTCTGTCTCAAAAAAAAAAGCTGGGCGCCTGTAGTCCCAGCTACTAGGGAGACTGAGGCAAGAGAATCTTTTAAGCCCAAGAATTGTAGGTTGCTGTGAGCTCTGATGCCACACTCTACCGAGGGTGACAAAATGAGAGTCTGTCTCAAAAAAAACAAAAACAAAAAACTTTTAAGTCAATATTTAAAAATTGATGTATTTTGGGGGCAGCACCTGTAGCTCAAAGCAGTAGGGCGCCACCCCTGTATGCCGGAGGTGGTGGGTTCAAACCTAGCCCTGGCCAATAACTGCAAAAAAAAGAAAAATTGATGTATTTTGCATTTAGAAAATTCAATTCCAAAGTTCTTTTGAAAAAATCAGGTCTGACTTCACGGAGGCTGCAAACATCCATGGTGTCTCTCAGCTGGTTCTGAGCCCCTGATGCCCCTTTAGAAAGGGCATGTCAGAGTCAAGCCAGCATAGCCTCTGCCCTCCGAATTGTCTCTCCTACACAAAAGTGAAAGTCGACATTGCTCAAACTAGTATTTTTCTTACACTTGCTAATACTTCTTTGCCCTTTTCAGCAGGGGAAATAAGATTGTATGATTATTCTTACCCCCAGCTTCTTTTTAACTTTTAATGTTATCTTTCTGGACCCCATGGGCATTTCTGGTCAATTAAATGATGAGAAAAGGATTTCTACTTCATAATGGATTTGTTTATTTATTTATTTATTTATTTATTTGGTTCTCTGTAATTTACCCATTTTCTAGAATTTGGGGGTTTGCGGCCTCGTTGCCCCAGATGGTAAGAACCATGTAGGATTGTAAATCTTTAATTTTGGTTTAGATATATACATTCAAGACTAAAGATAAAACAGTCATCTTCTCTTACCACGATGTCATGAAGAGGACAGTTTTACACAAAAAATTAAGGAAGAGAGAATCATGAGGTAAACAAGCAGTCCCCAAGGAAAAAAGTCACATGGGTTTGCAAGTGGGAGGAACCCTCTCAGAGCTAGTGCACCTGTCAAAGGGCTTCCAGGAGCCCCACACACTGTCAGCCGTGCCTGGTCTCTCTTTTTTTATTTTTTGGGTTTTTTTCCTTTCTCCTCATGTCTCAGCTCTGCTCTGCTCTGTGTTAGCTTTCTTTCCAGGCAGATTTCCCCTGGAAACAGTGATGGCTCTGAAAATCCCAGTTTTACATCTTTATAGCTTCAAAGAGGACAGGCTGCTTTCTCGATTATTATAGCAAAGCTCTGAGCTTAGCTCAGAGTCTAAGTTTGCCTCCTTTGAACCAATCACAATGACCCAATCACATGCAGTGCTCTGATTGGCCAGCCCTGAGGCACACGCAGTGTCCAGGGGTGGAGTTAGTTTGCCCAGACCAATGGAGTGGAAGGGGGAGAAAGGTGGTTTCCCAAGGAAAATCTGAGCTCTGGGACCAGAAGATGGGGGGAAGAATCCTTGCTGGAAAAAACATAAAATCAATTAATCAACTGTTAGATAAATAAGTAAATGTCCCCTACCATGACCTGGTACCATAATATAAGTGTTTGTACATTTTTTCCTTTATTTTTCTTTCTTTCTTTTTTTCATTTCACTCTGGATTCATGAAAATGTAGAAACCACCCAACATTAGAACATCTCTAGTTTAACATATTTGTTTCCCTGCTACTGAGAGTTCTCTTGAAGCCACTAAAAATGCATTTTCTGTGACCTTGCTGTAGACAGCGGACCCTGCAGAGAAGCCGGTCACACCGCCAGAGCCGGAACCCGCAGGAGTCGCGCTGAAGGGCAAAGAGGCCTCGTCCAAGGACAAGAGGTCGGCGGCCGAGGGCAACAAGCGCAAGAACAGCAAGCCCGAAGCCAAAGAGCCGGCGCAGTGCCCGGGGCCGGCCGCGGGGGACGCCAGCCCGCTGCGGGACGGCGACAAGTCCCAGAGGAGGTCCGAGAAGCGGCGACAGTCCCTGGGGGGCTTCTTTAAGGGCCTGGTAGGAGGATTTTTTTGCTGCTGCTTTCTGCTTTCTCGGGTCAGGGGTGTGGTTCCCACCTCCAAAGGGGATAGACTGGACGGGGCAGGGCTGGACATTCAGCAAATACTTACTGAAGCCCTACTGTGTGCCAGACACTGCGCTAGTCGCAGAGAGCAAGGTAGGCGGCCCGGCCTCTCTGGAGCCCGCAGTGGGTGCTGAGTGTGGGGAAAGCCAGGAGGGGAGGCTGAAGGGAGGGCCCGGCCTGGCCTCGGGTTGAGAGGAGAGGGCTCAGGAGGCTTCTTGGAGGTTACTACGTCTTAGGTGGCACCTTGACTTAGCCTACGAAGAGGATGAGGGAAGGGCTATGGCAGGGAACAACACGGGCAAAGGTGGGATGCTCAGAAGCAAGGGATTGGGGTTCAGGCCTGCGGGAGGTTGGTAGGGAAAAGATGACGACGCCCAGAGGGCCCTAGAGTTTAAACGAGGGTGGCTTCTCCTGAGCCCGGGGTAAGAGGAGTGGTATCACAGAGCTCCTGTTTCCCCTACCTCTCAGCCCGAGGAGGGTGAGCGGAGGCCAGACATTAAGTAGTTAAGTTGGGGTAGCAACCTCAGCACCATCAACACTTTGGGCTGGGACTGTCCCATGCGTTGTAAGGCATTTGGCAACTGCTAACAGCACCGACTCCAGGTTGTGACAATCTAAAAATTGTGTGTCTAGACACCGCCAAATATCCCTGGGGGACAAAATCAGCCCTGATTAAGAACCACTGGATTAGGGTACACCCCTCATGATCCACCCCATCCTCACCCCTGTAATAACTTATTTATTTTTTTTTTTTTTTTGAGACAGAGTCTCACTTTGTTGCCCTCGGTAGAGTACCATGGCGTAACAGCTCACAGCAACCTCAACCTCTTGGGCTCAAGTGATCCTCTTGCCTCAGCCCGAGTAGCTGGGACAAAAGGCGCCCACCATAATGTCTGCCTATTGTTTAGAGATGAGGTCTTGCTCTTGCTCAAGCTGGCCTTGAACTCCTGAGCTCCAGTAATCTACCCGCCTCAGCCTCCCAGATTGCTAGGATTACAGGCATGAGACATTTTTGGATTACTTGTTTCTCATTTAATTCTTGTTTATTTCCTTCCCTAGACTGTTAGCTTTGGGAGAACAGTGACCTTGTCTGTTCATGGGCTGACAATGCTGCCCCACCCCAGAATAGTGGCTGGAACAGTGTAGATTTCATTATCTGTTGAATGAATGAGTGAAAGGGTGGATATTAGGTGGATGGATGGCAGATTAGATGCAGTGAGATATAACTAGTAAATGTTAAACATATTTAGGACAATGTAAATCTTGGAAGACACAGAGAGTCTGAAGGGTCATTACTTAAATTATGAGCAAGGTGGTTAAGCATAAACTTTGAGGAGAAATAAGCAAAGTCATATCCAAGACCGTGGGTTGAGCCAGGGATGGAGATGAGGACAACAGCAGTGGCCCAGGGGACTGGGGTTAGCCTTTGTGCTGCAATAGAGGTAGGTAGAGAGGAGAAGCAAGCTGGCCAAAATCTGTCTGATCGCTGGTAACTGTCCTACCTCACAGATATCTGTAGCTTTTGGTGACCCCTAGTACATAGAGATAGCCCAGGTGTGGTCCACAGATCAGCGTTTCTGAGGGCCTTTCCAGAAGTGCAGAATCTCAAAGTCAAGGTTAAAGCTTCATGTGATGCATCACATCTGCCAGCCTTCTCCACATCCCCGAGCATGCGTGTAGAACCTGAATTTGAGACAGTGCTAAAAGCCAAGACTTGAGGCTCCTAAAAATGGACAGACCCAGCCAGGGACCCTCTGGCTCTTTCCAGCCCCTCAGGAGGAAGGCTCTTTTTTAGTTTGAAGGAAAAGACTGAGCATCACCAAGGGAAGATGTATAAAGACTGGTCACCTTTAGTTGTGGGGTGGAGGGCTTTTTTTATGGAATACTTTCCTCCATGCTCAGCTCCAGCGCAGTGGAGGGGAACACAGACCTGACCACACTTGGCTCGGTTATTTCCAAACTGATGATGTTATTTTCCTGCCCGAAGTTCTGCTGAAACTTCTGCCAAGCCTCAGGGCTCTGGGTGGTACAGAGTCTGGAGAGAATAGTGGTCCCTGAAGCTATGAGCTCAGAGCCCTAGGTCTCCTTTTTTTTTTTTTTTTCAGCTCTTGCTTTCTTTCTGCAGAGTCCCGTACGGCGATCTCTACACATCTCATCCACAGAATTCCTGGCTGGGGCAGAGGGATACATCTAATCCAGTAGTCCTTAACCAGGGCTGATTTTGTATCGCAGGGGAGGTTTGGCAGGTATCCAGTCACAATTAGTTGATTGTCACAACTCAGAGTAGGTGCTGTTGGGAGACTGTGGGAAGAGGCTAGTGAAGTTGCTAGATGTCTTACATGCAAAGGACGGACAGCCTCTGCCACCAAGACGTGTCCAGATGAAGAAGTAAATCAACAGTAAGAATGGTCCCTCCTCCGGGCACCTTCACTGTGTCCATCTGTATCAAGACTCACCTGTTACACGCAGACACCTGCCAGGCCCTGAGATGGGACACTGGGACCTTACAGCCTCGAGACAAATAAAATAGATAATGTAATCCCTTCAAAGAGTGAGATGCTTGATGAGAAAATAAGTCAGGGTGATAGAGCTATATTGCATGGTGCACTTGAACCTATAAACTTCCAGGGCGCACTTAAATTATGTTGCTCAAAAAGAAAGAGTGGGGAAAAAAGGAATATATTTACTGTGCTTTGAATTCTTTTGAAAATAATTAATGATTGGGCGGTGCCTGTGGCTCAAAGGAGTGGGGCAGCCGGCCCCCATATGCCAGAGGTGGTGGGTTCAAACCCAGCCCCAGACAAAAAACTGCAAAAAAAAAAAAAAAAAAAAAAAATTAATGATCTTTAAAAATATTCACATCACACCTAAGATTCTCTCATGCCACACCAGTGTGCTGTGGCATATCGGTTGAAAATAATTGAGCTAGATGGTGATTGGGGAGGGGGGTGCTAAAGTGAGGTATAGTTGAGGGGGTTTCTACACCCCAGGTTTTGCTCTAAGTGCATGACAAGTATGCATTTGTTTAATGAGGGAACAACTCTCTGAGATGAGTTTGATCACTCCCACTTTAAAGATGAAGAAACCAAAACACAAAACCTGGGCATGATGGCTCACACCTGTAATACTATCACACTGGAAGGCCGAGGCAGGTAGATTGCTTGAGCTCAGGAGTTGGAGACCCACCAGAGCAAAAGCGAGACCCCATCTCTAAAACTAGCCGGGCGTTGTGGTGGGCGCCTATAGTCCCAGCTACTGGGGAGGCGGAGGCAAGAGAATCACTTAAACCCTAGAGTTTGAGGTTGCTGTGAGCTGTGACCACCACCGCACTCTACCCGGGGTAACAGAGTAAGACTCTGTCTCAGAAAAAAAAAAAAAGAAGAAGAAGCCATAACACAAAGGGTTAAATAATTTATCCAGGCTTTTACAAAGAGAGACTCTGATATAATGCTCTCACCCACCACTTTGAATAAGATGTGTGTATTTAGCACAGCCCTAGTACAGAGTGAGTGCAACATAAGTGCTATTGGTATTACAGACCCTCCAAAGGCTACCACTTCTCTGTTTTCCTACAGGGACCAAAGCGGATGCTGGACGCTCAAGTGCAAACAGACCCTGTATCCATCGGACCAGTTGGCAAATCCAAGTAAACAATCACCACAGTTCCCACCAACCAAGTCCTCCTGCCACCAAGATCTTTCCTCCTTACCCTGTTTCCTCCCCAAACTTATTCCGTGTATATATTCTTATGATGCCATCACATGAATTCTGCGTACAAATTAAGCCCGAGCTGTTATATACTGAGGTGTATTATTTATGTCTTTGGTCCAGTCTTTTGGGGTAAATAACGGTAACGGTGATGTAGGTTAACTAGTGAGGTCAGAAGAGTTGATGATTACCAAGCAGGAAGGGAAAGTGTGGAGGAATTGATTCCGGGAAAGTGATGAAAAATGTTAGCGTCAAGTTGCCAAAGGAAGGTGCCTGCTAGAAAGCATTAAGCTTCGTAGGAAATAAGCGCTCATCCTGTAAGCTTGAAAAAAGGAGAGGAAAATCCATTTGCTTAAGTTCACATTTCAAAGAGGGAGAACCCAGGCTGTGTTGGGTGGTTGCCAATTTCCTGGAATGGAATGTGTGGGGTATGAAAAAAAAAAGGAATGAGTAAGAGTTGTTTTTCAAATAAAGTCCTTGAAATGTATTAATGAAAGGGACGAGATTGACTGGAGAGGGCTTAAAATGATTTGGGAAAACAATTGCTCTTGAGGCTCGGTGACAAAGGGCAAGGATTACAACTTAAAAAAGCAAACAAACGAAGTTGCAAGTTTATTTTACAACACACGGGGGCGCTAGGGTCTCCATTTTTATCCCGCACCCTGTATCCCTAACAAAGATTTTGTCTCAGCGATCTTACATTATTAATGTTCCTCAGATGGCTGAGGGCTCGCTTCATCTGTTCTGTCTGACACTTGCTTCAAATGCATCTGTAATTTCCTAAGGTTCTCAGGATAGGCTCTGATAAAACACTCCCCATAACCTCAGTTAATAAAAATTTACAGAAGATTATTCAAAGACCTGAGTTTTTAATACTTGTACAGAGGAATAAATAGGACTGGGAGTCTAGTGAAATGTAGTCCAAAGTAACATGTGATTGACTGGAAGTCATGTGCACTGTATCTTTTTTTTCTGGTTCAATAAAAAAGAAAATACATTTCCTTCTAAAGTATCTTTTAATTTTCAACTTTGAAAGCAGGTCTCTCCTACTCACGTCTAGATGGCTTTACATTCCAAATATAAAATCCAGACTCTTCCCCTGTTACCTTCTTCGGAAGATAATTTTCTCCCAAATCCTCCTGGATATCTTGTATAGGGGCATACGCACACATGCACACACGTGGGCATCAGTGTATTTGCCTATACACACACGTGCACGTATATTAAAATGCTGCGTGAGGTCAGGTTACCTGGGGCAGAGCCCGAGGCAGGGACAGACTGAGTGGGCTCCCTGGGAAAGGCAGAGGGCAAAGAAGGGCTTGGGCGAGGATTGGTCTCAGATGGAGCATGAATTATACCTCACAATCACCCATTCTTGAGACAAGGGGTCTTTGAACCCCTGTAGGTGAGTGCTGGGCTGTCCTGGGATCTGGGGGAGGTGAGCAAACTGCTTCCATTGAGCTGAGGAGCTGCCACCCTGGGCACCCCAAAGATGACTGCATCACCCATAAACACATTGGCGATCAGATAGGTATTGACACCTGTATTTGCACACACATGAACATATCATACATACACATCACATGAGAACAGGTAAATACATGTACACGCATTCGTACAAATAAACGCGTGTAATTAATGCATATGAGCACGCACTGATCTCCACACAGCTCATCACACACCGAGTGGAAACAAACATTGATATATTCTCCTGGCACGAACCTGGGGCGCAGGGACAAGTTGGCCTCTTAGGCCAGTTAAAGCCTGGGTTTGGTACAATAGGCACGTGCAAAGTGTGTTCAGAAACAAGTGACCTCTCTTAAAAACCCAGACTGAAGTGGGAAGAGGGCCCTTTGGACAGGCTGGATTCTGGGTTCCTAACAGAGACCAGAGGGTTAGCTGGTTAGCTTCTTCAGACATCCTGACCGCATCTGGAGATCACCCATAAATCACATCTGAGGACATGAGATTACCCACATCTGTGCTTCACCAGTGGAGAACTGTCTGGTGCTGTCCACGGCAGAATGTTTAACTTGGCACAGTGCAGGGAAACCCCTGTGGGGAGGGCCTTCCTGGGGGATGACTTTCCCTACACTGTTGCCATCATTAGAGCATGGGATGGTGATTCCAGGAAAGCAGGCAGCTGCTACTTCTTTGTCTCCAAACACCACGGGGGGGGGGGGGGGGGGGGGTTGGGGCCCCCGAGGCCCGTTGGGCGGCGCCGGGGCGGCCGGCCAATTAGGGTGGGGACAGACAACG
>CAUYON010202340.1:0-12966 GCA_963573935.1 Arctocebus calabarensis
AAAAGTGGGAGCAGGTGGGGGGAGGACTGGAGGATGCTGGTGGAAGTGGGACGGCCCCGCAGCCGCCTGCACATGCTTGTCTCAAAGTGGGCAGAAGCCCCCAGCTGAACGCAGGAACAGCAGGCGGGACCCAGCACAGCCTCATGGTAGGGGAGGGGGGCGTGACCGTCCTCCCACAGGTCAGAGTTACTGTCAATAGAGATAGGAGTATCGGATGTGTTCTTACTTCTATATCCTCCCGATCACCATAAGTAGAAGTTACGAGTGTGACTTGTGTTCTGAACTTGGGAGCCAGTGTAGTTTAATGTTTTGTTAGATTTTAAGGTTTTCTAAAAATACTAGCACATTCCCCATCCAATGAGGAATCACTAGAAGTAACTCTAGGGTATTAGCCCTACTCCCCACATAAGTACTGGTCCTGGGAAAAAGGGACCATCTTTAAGCTAACAAAAAGGATAGGATGGGACATGAACAGTATCCTCATGGCTATGGGCAAATGTGGCTCGCCTTGTGGGTCTCAGTTTCTCTGTCTGGACAGAGACACTGTCTTCATGACCGACAAAAGTAGGGATGGGTACTGATCATCAGCACTGCACCGAGGCTGTCTCTCAATTACTGAAATCGTAAGGCAAATGTTCATTCATGTCTGCTCTGGTTCCAGTTTGTCAGGGCAAACCCAGCAATGGTCAGTCCACTAGAAGGCAAGAAAGTCATTTTTTGACATGTTTATTTTGTTTTGGAAAATGAAAGAGAAGGGGAAAAAATACAAGCTTCTCAGATTAATCAGTGGCCAGAAAGATTGTGTTTCGGCCAGAGATTTTGTCCATGGCTGACCTATTTCAGTGTCTCACACATTTATGGGTTTCAACAATGAATAACAGGGCAGAGTGCTGTGATGGCAGCTGCTTTCACTGAGAAACCCCAAGGGCACAGGAGTTCCTTATTCCTGCAGCAAAGAAGGGACCTCACCAGAGGCCACGTGTCGACATGGCTCCAGGTGATGTTTATGGCTTCATTCCCCTAATCTGTCCATCTCTGCTCCATTCATAAGACCCCAGACGCCCTGCCCTCCTAGGGTCTCAAAGGCTTGTCACATGCTCTATCACTTTCCTGTGTTTTCTGATATTTCTATCTAAAATCTTTGGTAATAGTCTGGACGTGCTGGCTCACGCCTGTAATCCTAGCACTCTGGGAAGGCCCAAGCAGTGGATTGCTTAAGCTCAATAATTTGAGACCAGCCTGAGCCAGAGTGAAACCCTGTTTCTAAAAATAGCTAGGAGCTGTGGTGGTCACCTATAGTCCCAGCTACCTGGGAGGCCGAGGCAAGAGAATCGCTGGAGCCAAGAGTTTGAGGTTGCTATGAGCTGTGACGCCATGACACTCTACCGAGGGTGACAAAGTGAGACTCTGCCTCAAAAAATATACATAAATAGGCCGAGCACGGTAGTTCATGCCTGTACTCCTAGCACTTGGGAGGCCTAAGCTCATAGGTTCAAGACTAGCCCGAGCCAGAGGGAGACCTGGTCTCTAAAAATAGCTGGGCATTGTGGTGGGTGCCTGTAGTCTCAGCTACTTGGGAGGCTGAGGCAAGAAGATCTCTTGTGCCCAAGAGTTTGAGGCTGCTATGAACTATGCCACCAGGACACTCTACCAAGGGCAACAAAGGGAAACTCTGTTTCAAAAAATAATAATAATAAATATATATACATAAGTAAATCTGCAATGATATATCTTAAGCTATGATCCCAACAATGATACTTCAACAATTTGGGGATACTTTTAGGCTCAAAAATATATTTACAAGGAATAGTAGCAGCTCTGTGTGGGCATGTGTATGTTAACCACTACTTAATTTGTTCCCTTTAATCCTTCCAACACACAGAAGAAGGTGTTTTTAATTTCCTTTTATATGTTGATGCCCAGTTGCTCCTTTGTCAAAGTTTGGTTGACTAGGCCAGACACGGTGGCTCATGTCTGTAATTCTAGCCCTCTGGGAGGCTGAGGTGGGTGGATTGCTTTAGCTCCGGAGTTCGAGACCAACCTGAGCAAGAGTGAGACCCCATCTCTAAAAAATAGCTGGGCGTTGGGGAGGGCACCTATAGTCCCAGTTACTTGGGAGACTGAGGCAAGAGAATCACTTGAGCCCAAGAGTTGGAGGTTGCTATGAGCTATGTTGCTATGAGCTACGATGCCACAGCACTCCATTGAGGGTGACAAAGTGAGACTCTGTCTCAAAAAAAAAAGTTTGGTTGACTATATTTATGCGGGTTTATTCTTGAGCTCACTTTTTTCCATCAAGGATTTATCTATTCATTCACCAATATCACTCTTTCTTGAATACGGCATTTTTATAGTATGTCTCGAAGTTGTGTAGTGTATATCCTCTGGACTTTGTTTTTTTTCAATATTATACTGACTAATCTAGGTCTTTGCCTTTTACAACAACTTTCAATATTATATTTGACTACTCTAAGCTAAGTCTTTGCCTTTTATAACAATTTTAGAATCACTGTGCCAATAACCACAAAACAAATTGAAAGGACATTGATTAGTTTTGCATGAAGTCAGTAGATGAAGTAGAAAGAATTGATAGCTTCCTGAAATTGAGTCTACTTCATAGGTAATATTTGTCCATTTATTTAGTTCTTTGATTGTTTTCTTCAGAGTGTTTAGTTTTCCCCATGTAGATCTTGCATGGGGTGGTAAAGTTTGGGAGGGAGTAGAAGCATTTCATGAATAGGATTGGATGAAGGCCACCCGTATTATGCAGAGAAAATAGCTTTAATCCCTCTACTGATTCAAATGTCAATGTCATCCAGCAACACCTCACAGATACACCCAGAACAAGGTTTGACCAAATAATCTAAATATCTCATGGCCTAGTCAGTTGACCCATAAAATTAACCATCAGTTCTACCTCTTATCACTGTGACACCCATATGCATCTCCTTAAGCCAACCTTAACATTTCCTTAATCTCTTAATAAAGAAGATAAAAAAGTTATAATTCTGGCTAACCTGATACAATTCTTCTATGTACAGCTGAATATGCACTAACTCCTTCCTCAGAAGAAGAGGTAGAGTCCTTGTGTGATGTTTACTCTTCTCTTTAATATCCTGTAACTTAAACTCAATGACAAAAAAGTCATGATATTTAATTACTGTAATATAGTCAGTACATTTTATCATAAGACAATAAGAAAGGAAATAAAATGGAGGTATTACATAGACATATAGATAAGTAAACACACACACATAGTATTCATAAGAAAATAAGGAGAAAATACTTATGGCAATTATAGTCCCGATTTCTGTAATTGTTCATGTGGTCAAAATTGTTATGTACTACCCATTCTGTACTCTCTTTACCTTCATCAAGCTGGTCATGGTTCTTTACCTGGTGGGATGACCTACTCCTTTCCAGAAGAGTCTGGGTAATTAGTAGTAATGCTTGGATTGCATTTTTTCAGTTTTACTTTGACCTTGATTACCTATATTCCAGACATACTCTTCTTTTTCTCCATTGTGGAATAGCCGTCCACTGTCTCCTGGGTAGTGAACATCAATCATCCCAGCCAGCACTGAAACTCCCTTCAAGACCTGTTGACTCAGAGGCATGAGGAGCTCAAAGTAGCTGGACAGTAGTCTGAATTTCCAGTTCAATGCAATTATTGCTGTACCTCCTAGCAGAAGTATTTCTCCCTCTGTGACTAAGACCTTAGGCCCACAGAACATAAGGCTGAAGGAACCAGAAGCAAACATTTTCCTAGTGGATCACTAGTTATAATAGTGAGTTGAGGCTCGGCACCTGTAGTTCAGTGGTTGGGGCAGCAGCCAATACACCAGGGTTGGTGGGTTCAAACCTGGAGGGCCTGCTAAATAATGACAACTATTTGTCATAGGATTGGATGAAGCAAAAAAATACACAGGCATTGTGGCAGGTGCCTGTAGTCCTAGCTACTTGGGAGGCTGAGGCAAGAGAATCATTTAGCCCAAGAGTGTGAGGTTGCCATGAGCCTCAGTGGTGACTGGGATGATTGATGTTCACTACCCAGTGACGCCATGAACTATTCTACCGAGGGCAAAATAGTGAGACTCTGTCTCAAAAAAAAAAAAGTGAGTGAGGCCACACCCCTTTCTACTCCTTGGTTTCTGGACCCATGAATCCTGGCACCATGTATTAGCTGCTCATTCAAAGCATATATATAGCCAGAGTCTGCCTTGGAGCAGACAGACATAGTCAGTAGGCCCTGGCGTGCAGGAAAGTGGATAGGAAAGAATATACATCTGTGATGTGCTCAGGGACAAGCTGCTGGCCGAGGTGTTTCCAAGGGAGACTTCAGGTTTGAGGTGGCCCTGGGTATGATCTCAGAGCCCTGCACCCGTGCACACTGTGAACCTTCAACAACTGAGCTTTTCTCTGGAAGAGGCTCGGGGACAACCACAGAGTGCCCGTGTCCTGTGCCTAGAGACTCCCTTCCTACTTTTCATACTGCCCCCCTACAAAAGCTCCAAGACTGTCCCCCTCCAAGGGGGCTGCTGGGAGTGTGGTGGGCAGGAGTTGCTCATAGACTGCGAAAGCCCACCTTACCTCTGACCCTGTCCCAGTCTCCACAAACCTGTGGCTCCCTCTGCGAGAGTATCTTCATAACACAAACCAGTGTTCCTCAACTTTTTCCCCGTTATTTCTCTTAAGAAGACTTTAAGACACTTTTCTCCTAATCATCCCTTTTCCCAAAGAAATTATAATACCACAGAATAATTCATATATCTGTTTATGCTATCTATAAGTCTGTGCTTTGTACATAAAAGAATAACTTTTTGGCCTTCCCTTGTCCTAAAGCAATTTCCCCCCATAGGAATGCATGATATGAAAGGGCTGCTGTGTTTCACATTTAGACCAGAGTGAGAGAGCACAAAAGCCTCCAGAGGAACCCCAGTGCAGTGGGAATTTGACCCTGTGAAAGGGCTGCAGGATTTGCTTTCCCGATTAAGGACATAGGCAAGCCCTCCCTGAAATGAACTCTTTAGAGAGGAGTAAGGACTGAATTTTTTTTGCCTCCCCCAAATTACTCTTACCTCTCAATGTAGTGGTTCGATGGAGGCCTTTGAGAAGTAATCAGGTGATAAGGTTGGCGCCCTGAGATGGGTAGGATAGGATTAGGGCGCCTACTGAAAGACATGACAGAGCAAGAGAGCTTTGTTTCTGTCTCTCTGCTCTCCGTCATATGCAGATACAAGGTGAGGATGGCATCTTTGAACTTGGAAAAGGGCTCCAGAATGCAACCAGGCTGCTACTCTGATCTCAGATTTCCAGACTCCAGGCATGACAGAAATACATTTTGTTGTTTATACACACTTTGTAAAGGATGCTATTGCGAAGTCTATGCCCTTTGTAATCGCATCCTAAATTGATGAAGATAAGGGATATGCCTGATTCAAGTTGTGCAAATTCTTTGATACCCCTCCCACTGAGAAGTGGGGTATATTTTCTCCTTAGAATCTGGGTTGGAATGGTCATCAGTTTACCAAAAAGTAGGGAAAAACTGGTCCTAACCAGTTTTCAGGACCTTGAGAAACTAGCAGCTTCCTTTGTTGTCTCTTAGAACTCTCTGAATGCTGCGAGCTACCATGTAAGGAGTCTGACTGCCTGAAGACCCGCAGGCTGGAGAAGCCCCGTGGAAGCACTCCAGTCAAAGATGCCAGGGGCCCCTGCCTCCCAGCTAGCCCTCCCAAGGGTGCAGACATGAGAAAAGCCATCTTGGATCCTTCCGTCCAGCCTGTCTACCAGTTAATTTCTACCCAGTGTCCTTGGCTGGAGATGGATGGAGCAGAAAAATTGCCCAGCTGAGCACTTCTTGAATTCCTGACTCACAAATAAGACATATTAAAATGGTGTTTTTTTGTTTATTTGTTTGAAACAGAGTCTCACTATGTTGCCCTCTGCAGAGTTCTGTGGTGTCACAGCTCACAACAACCTCAAACTCTTGGGCACCAGGGATTCTCTTGCCTCAATCTCCCAAGTAGCTGGGACTACAGGCTCCCGCCACAATGCCCAGCTATTTTAGTTGTTGTTGTTGTTGTTGCAGTTGTCATTGCTGTTTAGCTGGCCCGGGCAGGGTTTGTAGCTCAGTGGTTAGGGGGCTGGCCACATACACTGGGTCTGACAGGTTCAAACCCAGACCAAGCCTGCAAAAACAACAATGACAACTACAACAAAACGAAACAAACAAACAAAAATAGCCGGGTGTTGTGGTGTGTGCCTGTAGTTCTGGCTACTTGAGAGGCTGAGGCAAGAAAATTGCTTACACCTGAGAGTTTGAGGTTGCTACGAGCTGTGACAACACGGAATTCTACTGAGGATGAAATAGTGAGACTCTGTTCCCAGAAAAATAAATAAATAAAATAAAAAATAAAAGGATAAACAGCCCACTTTAAATATGGACAAATGTTGAAATCCTAACAAAATATAACAATAATAATAAATAAATAATACAGGCAAATGATTTGAATAGATATTTCTTCATGACGGTACACAAATTATCAATAAGCACACACAAAGATGCCTAACATCATCAGCCATTAGGGAAATGCAAATCAAAACCACAGCAAGATACCACTTCATAACCACTAGCATGGCTGTGATTTTTAAAAATGAGTAAGTGTTAAGTAAATATGTTGACACATTGAAATTCATATATATTGCAGTGGGGAAAGTAAAATAATGTAGCAACCATAAAGAAAGGCTGTAGGTTCTCAGAAAGTTAAACAGGCAATTCCATAGGACCCAACAATTCTTGCCCTTGCATATCCAAAATAAACAAAATAAATGAAAACATATGGTGATGAAAAACTGGTAACATATTCCTAACAGCTTGATTAGTAATAGCTGAAAAAATGGAAGCAACCCAGTCTTCCAGTAGTTGATTAATGGATAGACAAAATATGGTTTATCCATATGATGGAGTATTATCCAGCAATAAAAGGGCATGAAGCATTGATACGCGGTCCATCATGGATGAGCCTCAGCAACGTTATGCTAAGTGAAAAAAGCTGGATATGAAAGATCATAGATTGGCTGGGTGCCCGTAGCTCAGTGGTGAGGGCACCGGCTACATGCTCCGGGGTTGGTGAGTTCCAACTGGCCTGGGCCTAAAAAAATAGCTGGACATCGTGGTAGGAGCCTGTAGTCCCAGCTGCTAGGAAGGTTGAGACAAGAGAATCACTTGAGCCCAAGAGTTTGAGGTTGTTGTGAGCTATAACGCCACGGTACTCTACCCAGGGTGAACAAATGAGACTCTGTCTCTATTAAAAAAAAAAAAAATCATGTATCTTATGATTCTATTTGTATGGAATGTCCAAAATAGACAAATCCATAAAGACAAAAAGATAAATAAATAAATAAATACAGGGAAATGATTTGAATATATATTTCTTCAAGATGATATATAAATTGTCAATAAGCATATAAAAAGATGCTTAACATCATTAGCCATTAGGGAAATGCAAATCAAAACCACAACAAGATACAACTTCATAACCACTAGTATGGCTGTGATTTTTTTTTTTTTTTTTTTTTTTTTTTGCAGTTTTTGGCTGGGGCTGGGTTTTAACGCACCACCTCCAGGACATGGGGCTGGCGTCTTACTCCTTGAGCCACAGGTGCCACCCTGACTGTGATTTTTAAATATTTCTTCAAGATAATATGCAAATCATCTAAGACTAAGACTAACAAATATGAGATTTCTTTTTAGGGAAATGAGAAGGTTCTGGAATTGTTCTAGAAATGTTCTGGAATTTAATAGCAGTAATGGCTGCATAACTTAGTAAATATACTAAAACCACTGACATATTCATTTTAAGATGGTGAATTTTGTGTTGTGTGGAGTATATCTCAATAACAATAATTATGTATATCCTATATATTATATATGTGTACACTGACGTAAGTAAAAATCAATTTTTGTGTCATTAGGATAATGACTATAGACAGCAAATACCTTTGTTCTGGTAAGAGACTCACTTTGCATATGTACCTGCTATGGGAGTTGCTCCATCTGGTTACCTGGTACTACTGGAAATGAAAGTATTAGATGAGACCCAGCCACGATGATGGTGGTGGGGATATGAATGACTGAGTAACACCTAGGCACCAGGCACTGCTTGAACATTCTACACATGATCCACATGCACTATTAGCCAACACCCTATAAGACCAGTTCTCAAACTTTGGCCTTCATCAAAATTGCCTGGAGGGCTCCTGAAAATGGAGGTTCCTAAATCCTGTCCCCCAAGTTTTTGATTCACTGGATCAGGGCCAGAATTTCAGAATTTGCTTTTTTAACAAGTTCCCAAGAAATGTAGATGCCATTGGCTGGAGAATGCACTTTGAGCACATTCCATGGCCTGAGGTTGGCCATGGCAGTGGGGATAGAGAATTAAGAACGGTCAGACTCAGGCTCCCTTCTACAGTGAAGAAATAGCAAGTGTACATCAGGCCAGCAGGCTTAGGAAAGGAAGCTGGGCTTTTGGTACCTTTGCCTCATTTGCCCTGCCCCACCCCCACCCTTGCCCAACTTGCTTGGCAAACTCAGAGTCTGAGATGACCAGAAGTGGAATGTGTGAACTGAGCCCTTCCAGGGAAACCCTGAGGCTCCCGGGCCAGTCTCTCCACTTCCATGCGGATGCAGTTAAGCTAACACAGACAAAAGGAAAGGACAGGTGAGCCATGCAGAAGGTATGCCATGGGACCAGTCTGGGCCTCTCCATCTTTCTACTTCACCAGCTTCCAGGAAGGTGATTAGCTCTGTGCCTCTTGGGTGTGTTCTAGCTTGAGCATTCCCAGCAGACAAAAGCCATGCACCTTACCACTATTAATTTTAAACCTAGTTCCAATGACAATACTTCAATGACTCATGGTTTTGAGAAGCTCAGGTATTAAAAAAGTAAGGTCTACTCAGTCACTAATTCTAAAAACAAACATACAAAATATTCTTTTAAAATATTTGAGATCATTGACCTGGCGCCCCCTGCTCAGTGAATAGGGCGCTGGCCACCTGCACTGAGGCTGGCGGGTTTGAACCTGTCCCAGGCCAGCTAAACAACAATGTCAACTGCAACAAAAACAGCCACGAGTTGTGGCGAGCGCCTGTAGTCCTATCCTTCGGAGGCTGAGGCAAGAGAATCTCTTAAGTCTAAGAGTTTGAGGTTGCTGTGAGCTGTGATGCAATGGCACTCTACCAAGAGCAATGTAGTGAGACTTTATCTCAAAAAAAAAAAATTGGGATCACAAAAAAGAAATAGAATGATATAATCAAGCATCCTTCATTCCTTATATGATCCTTTCAAAAACCATAATAGGTGTCACCCTTGGTAGAGTGCCGTGGCATCACAGCTCACAGCAACCTCCAACTCTTGGACTCAAGCGATTCTCTTGCCTGAACCTCCCAAGTGACCGCCTGCCACAACCCCTAGCTATTTTTAGAGAGGGGGGTGGTTCTGATTCAGGCTGGTCTTGAACTTCTGAGCTTAGTTAGGCTCTTGTCTTGTCCTTTCAGAGTGCTAGGATTACAGGCATGAGCCACTGCACCCAGCCAGTAGATGCAAATATTTAGATGAGAATTACATTTCATTTGTGTAATTATCTCCTCATTTAGTCTCTTTATTTCTTCCATATTTCAAAGGTTGCTTGTGAAAATCATGTGACTAATATATTTGTGTGACATAAAATTGATTGAAAATTGATTTAAAATTGACATAAAATTGATTAGAAAATTGATTTTAAAAAAAAACCATAATAGGGAAATCTCAATATAATCTTTGGAAGTTTTGCTGAGTTACTAACTCCACACTGATGATTTATATTTTTTTCCTTGTGTCCTGTTTCCTCTTCTCCACTTCTCCACCCCAGGCTGCCTCCCTATCTTCGTTTCTTTGTCCTTTAATCAGACCTGCAGCTGTGTCCCAAACACAGATAAATTTGTCCTCAACGTCAGAAGATCTACTGAGGAATGCAGTTCTGCTTTAGAAACTGATCTGACATGGGACTAAGGAATCTGATCACTGCTAAGATAGAAAATGGAAATAACATGTAAAGTTTCCATATAGAACACACAATTCTGAGGCGGCGCCTGTGCCTCAGTGGGTAGGGTGCCAGCCCCATATACCAGTTCAAACCCAGCCCCAGCCAAACCGCAGCAAAAGATAGTTGGGTGTTGTGGTGGCTGCCTGTAGTCCCAGCAACTTGGGAGGCTGAGGCAAGAGAATCCCTTGAGCCCAGGAGTTGGAGGTTGCTGTGAGCTGTGACGCCACGGCACTCTACCAAGGGCGATAAAATGAGACTCTATCTCTAAAAAAAAACACACACACACACACACACAGTTCTGATCTGAGGTAGAATTGTAACCATGTGACCAGCCCAAATTGTGCCTACTCTGTTAACATCTAAAATGTCAGGTTACCTCGTAGGTGTAACAGAACCCAAAACTACAAGTCATGTAGCCCAGGCATGTTCAATAAATAAGAAAAGCTTTGACCTCTAACAATACACAGAACCATCAAATCCGAATCCTGCCCTTGAAACCTGAATGCCAGAATTCCAACACAAGCCAAGAATCTGTAGGCCTGGAAAAACAAAGGCTAGAATCGACTTTAAAATACCTTTCTGTAAATCATTTCATTTAAAGCCCTCCAATCAGATTCTGCCAAGCCAACATTCCTAAATCCTTTTCCTTGCCCTCTGAGCCCATACATCTGCCCCAGCCCCAAATCGGGAGACAGATTTAAGCCTGCCTCTGTGTTCTTGCTGATGGTTTTATAATAAAGCCCTTCTTTTCTCACAAGCTGGCTTCTGTACACATGGGGCAGCAAGCCCATTTGCTTGAAAATGGCAACAATTCCTTCTTTTAAATGCATTTTAGACTCCATATCCTCTGCCAGACACTGAGCTCCCACTCTAGGGGGAGGAATCGGGAGATTGCAGAAGGCACAGGTCTCCCATTTTCACAGTCCACTGTGCAGTGAATCAGCAAAGGTTGGAGTCAAGTTGTTCTGCCTGAGTGTTTCCTTGCCTGGCACCCCAGCTCTGCTGTCCAGAGAGCAAAGACCACACGATGTGGCCATCCCTGGCTAATCAGCAGCTGCACTGGAGACATAGCCCCTGTCCTCTACCTCCCACACGTCTGCACAGCTACCTACTCCTCCCTCCCATGCACACACTTTCCCCGCTTTCAAATTTCCCTGTGCTCCATGTAGAAAGTTGCTGACACCCGGTGCTCAGGGGAAGCGTCCTGTGCTGGTTGCATGGCTCTGTGGAAGGAGAGCAGAATTTGACCAAGAAAACTCGGAAAGTAATAGAGTTTTTCTCCAAGATCAAAGAGAAGTGTAACTAAATAATAATTTGAATGATAAAAGAAAAATGCTTTAGTTACACCAGGAGGATAAGAAAAACCGAGTTACATATCCCATCTCCCCATTTCAAGTGACAGAAACTTGTGTTATTAGACTGGGGTCACCCCAGTGTGTGATAGATACCCAACAAGTATCAGTAGAATGACAATTATTAGGCTAATAGCAGAATTATTGCTAATTTGGCTATAAGTACCTGAGAGAGACCCCAGCACTTGGCTCAGAGCTTAGCAGGTGTCAGGTGGGCTCAAGGAACTTCTGCTGCTCTCCGGACACAGAGATTCTAGATCTTCCTTGCTATCCTTGAGATGATGAGAAATGTCTCAGGGAGCTTAGAGTTTTCCCTCATTCCTTAGAAAGTCCCACCACGGCTCAGCGCCTGTGGCTCAACGGGCTAAGGCGCCAGCCATGTACACCTGAGCTGGCGGGTTCGAATCCAGCCCGGGCCCGCCAAACAACAATGACAGCTGCAACCAAAAAATGGCTGGGCGTTGTGGTGGGTGCCTGTGGTCCCAGCTATTTGGGAGGCGGAGGCAGGAGACTCGCTTGAGCCCAGGAATTAGAGGTCGCTGTGAGCTGTGATGCCACAGCACTCTACCCAGGGTGACACTTGAGGCTCTGTCTCAAAAAAAAGTCCTACCACAACAAATTAGCCAATGTCCTCAGCAAGGTATCCCAAGTTCTCACCCATCCTGTCCTCAGGATGAAGGCAAAGAGGTATTGCTGGCTCGGCACCTGTGGCAGAGTTGCCGCCTGCCATATACACCAAAGTCGGCAGGTTCAAACCTGGCGTGGGCCAGCTAACCAACAATGACAACTGCAGCAAAAAATAGCTGGGTGTTGTGGTGGGTGCCTGTAGTCCCAGTTACGTGGGAGGCTATGGCAAGAGAATTTCTTAAGCCCAAGAGTTTGAGGTTGCCATGAGCTGTGATTCCACAGAACTCTACAAGAGTGACTAAGTGAGACTCTGTCTCAAAAAAAAAAGGATTGAGGTATTGCTGCAACAAAGCATTTCTATAAGCACAGAGGGGGGTTGCCAGGTCAGCAAGAATAGCTTGATCATTTTGCCCAATAATAAAAGGGAAGAACATTGAGGACTTGTCTGAACTTGCATTTCTTTTTTTTTTTTTTTTTTTTGAGACAGAGCCTCAAGCTATTGTCCTGGGTAGAGTGCCATGGCATCACAGCTCACAACAACCTCCAACTCCTGGGCTCAAGCGAAGAGGCTCCTGGGATCTCCTGCCTCTGCTTCCCAAGTAGATGGGACTACAGGCACATGCCACAATGCCTAGCTATTTTTTAGTTGCAGTCATCATTGTTGTTTGGTGGGCGTGGCCTGGATTTGAACCTACTGGCTCAGGTGTATGTGGCCGGAGCCTTAGCCGCTTGAGTCACTGACACTAAGACCCAACATCTTTATCCTCTCTCTTTCCATCCAAGCTAGTGCAAGAAAACAGCCTGTGTATCAAAGAGTGGGGTACTGTGGAGAGCAGAGTGCACTGAAAAGGGGAGAACTTCTTAATTCAGCAATTTGTATGAATAAGATGTGGGGTTTGAGGGG
>CAUYON010202344.1:0-36987 GCA_963573935.1 Arctocebus calabarensis
CCAAAATAATTCTGTTAGAAGGAATGCCATTCTTCACCTCCTCATCTATCAAAGCCTTTATACTTTCTGCTGCATGTTTAATTCCAGGTTCATCTTCCTGTGACTCTGGTGACAGCCCAATGATATCAAACCAAGAAGGCACAGCCATGTTCATATTCAATGTAACAGGCATAACTGGCGCATGCGGGCAGATATATTTGATATGAGAGCTTCTGATACCGCTAAAGGCTTCTGCCCATCCATGCCCAGTATCCCCCAATCCATGAAGGAAAATCACCGCAGCAGTGGCCTTCCGGGCAGCAGGCACGATGGCAGGTAGCGGAGCAGACATGATATTGCCGCACATACTTCAGCTCGGCCGACAGCGTTAGCGGAAGGGACAACTGGCTCCCAGTCCCAGCCCAAGGGCGTGCGAGCCAGTTTTTCTATTTTTAATAGAGATGGGCTCTTGCTCTTGCTCAGGCTGGTCTCGAACTCCTGAGTCAAGTAACCTACTCCCTTTGGCCTCCCAGAGAAAATTTAGCATTATTTGGTAAAGTTCAAAATGTATATAACACTATGGCCCAATAAAAGTTTAGCACACATGTATCAGTAGTGTTTGAAAAGGAAAACAAAACTAAAAGCATTACAAATGTCCATCAGTAGAACTGATTTTTTAAAAATGTGTGATATATTCATATAATAAAATACTAAAAAGCAGCACAGTGAATGAATTACAGCTACACAACAGTAGGAACAATTTCAGGAGAATGTGGTTCCACTTATGGAAAGATTTAAATTATGCAAAATTAAGCAGTATGCTGTTTAGGAGTTAAGGCATTATGGTAAAACTGTATACAAAAGTAAGGGGACTGGGCGTGGTTGCTGTTGCACTCAGGGTGGCTGAGGCAGGAGGCAGGAGGATTGCTTGAGGTCAGGAATTTGAGACCAGCCTCAGCAAGAGGGAGACCCTGTCTCTACTAAAAATAGAAAAAATTCACTGGGCATGGTGGTCTGATTCTGTAGACCCAGCTACTTGGAAGGCTGAGATAGGAGGATCACTTGAACCCAGGAACTTGAGGTTATGGTGACTCTGATCACACCACTACATTCCTGCACTCTACCCCAGGCAACAGAGCAAAAGTCTGACTCAAAAAAAAAAAGACAAGGGAATGATAAACATAAAATCAGGACAATGGTACCAGTGAAAAGGGAGTCACATTAGCATTAAGGAAGCACATGAGAGTCTTCAGTGTTCCTTAGTAATGAGTGTTCATTCTGTTGAGATTTCTAAAATATATTTTTAAAATTGTATAAATTTGATCTATTAAATAATTAATTTAAAACTTCCTAAATAGGAATGTAAATATTATCCATGTTTTAAAACTTATTTGAAGATATTAATAACTCTACTAAATTTTATCTGATGGATACATCATTAATGAATAGCAACTACTTTCTCTTTTTGAATACCACAGAAATTAAAAAATTAGTGCAATAAATACCTGTATACCCTTCAGTGGGATTAACCATTTGTTAATATTTTGCTACATTTGCTTTTTTAAATTACTTTTTATTGCTGTTACTTTTGCTAAATAGTTTGAAAATAAGTAACCTATGATAATATTTAGTCTCAAACCCTCCATTATGTATTACCCAAGAATAAAAGCAATCTCTTACATAACAACAATATCATTATTATGGCTGAGGAATGAAATTAACATCAGTATAATATTCTCTAACACACACATGTGTGTGTATAATATCCTCTAACACACATATTTGAGTGTAAGTAATTGTCTCAGAACTGTGTTTTTTACTTTTTATTTTTAGGTTGAAGATCTGATCAAGAATTAAGCAGGTTCTTGGAGCTGGGGGAGATGTAGGGAGCTGGTGGTCAAAGGACACAACATTTTAGTCAGGCAGGAGGAGCAAGTTCAGGGGATCTGTTGTACAACACAGTGACTACAGTTAATAACAATGTGTTGTATAATTGAAAATTGCTTAAAAATAGATTTTAAATGTTCTCACCACCAAAAAGATAATTATGTGAAGTAATGGATGTATTAGCTGGATTTAGCCATTCCACAATGTTTACCTATATCAAAACATCATGCTATGTTTCAAAATATATACAGTTTGTATTTGTCAATTTTATTTTTTATTTATTTTTTATTAAATCATAGCTGTATACATTAAAGCAATGGGGTACAATGTGCTGGTTTTATATGTAATTTGAAATATTTTCATCAAACTGGTTAACATCGTATTTGTCAATTTTAAAATAAATAATTAAAAGTTATGCATTAGACTTGGTTGTCATTTTTCTTTCTATAATTAAAAAAATAGCAAAATAGCCTTCCTTTCTTTTCTTTTTCTTTTTAGTCTTTTATGACATTGATGTTTTTAAAAATTCAGGCTTTTTGTAGAATGCTACACCATGTGAATTTGTCTGGAAGCTTCCTTATGATTAGACTCAGGTTAAACATTTTTGACAATTACACTTCACAGGTGACATTATGAATATCAATTTGTCCCATTACTGGAGAGGCCCAAGTTTGATTAGTTGGTTTTTAATCTGTGGAATGATACTTTGAGACTGTGAATATTTGACATTTATCCAGTGGTTTTATTAATAGTATCTATGATGATCTTTGTCAGAACCAGTAATTTTATTGGTAGCACAAAATTGGGATTTTCTAATTCTGTAATTTTTCCTACATTTATGAACTGACATTCTTCTGTAGAGAAGGGCTTTCCTCCTGCCCTTCCTTTCTTCTGGCTTTTTTTTTTTTGTAGAGACAGACTGCCCTCCGTCACTTTATTGCCCTCAGTAGAGTGCCGTGACGTCACACAGCTTACAGCAACCTCCAACTCCTGGGCTTAGGCGATTCTCTTGCCTCAGCCTGCCAAGTACCTGGGACTACAGGTGCCTGCCACAACGTCCGGCTATTTTTCTGTTTTGCAGTTCAGCCAAGGCGGGGTTTGAACCCACCACCTTCGGTATATGGGGCTGGCGCCCTACTCGATGAGCCACAGGCGCCGCCCTCTTCTGGCTGTTTTATTTTTTAGTATTACTCTGGACTCATGGGCTTTTAAAACATTTCAATAGATTACAATTTATTGCTATCATTTATTTTGATGTTCAAAATTTCCAAATTTGGCCAACAAAACCTCTTAAAGCAGACTGCTGTATCTTTTTTTGACCTATCCCCATCAATTTTTGAGTACTGTCACACTCTCTGACACAAAAAAAATGTTCCAGACCGTTTCCACCTCAGAGCTACAATAGTAGAAACAGTGTTTAGAAGCCAAGATCTAGAAGCTCTCTCTGTTTACTCACATGAGAATGTCACTGTTTTTAAGACCTTTCAGTGAACAGAGTTGAAGAATATATTTCATATTTTTCAAATTATGACTTTATACTTATATCTTCAATTTAAATCTAAAAAATTTCCTTATTTCTCATTCCTATTTGAGGCTCCTTTATTTCATGTGAGAACTCTGGTTATCAACAATACTAAACTATTTACCTATTTGCTCTCTCTTTTGATAATACAAAACAGTTTTAAAATTATCAATAATACTCCTTACAACAAACATTAAAACTCAAGATTTCTTTGCAATCTTTTTACTCTGGAGGTATATCACATTGAGAATACAGAGAAAGAAAAGTGTTCAAAAATTACTTGAATTAATTATTTTTATTGTGTTTTATTTCTGTTTGTATTCAATTTTAAATTTGCTTTCCCCCTTTCATTTTAATTTAAGTTTTTTTTTAATATTTTATTTTATTTATGTATTTATTTTTGCAGTTTTTTTGGCCAGGGCTGGGTTTGAACCCACCACCTCCAGTATATGGGGTCAGCGCCCTACTCCTCTGAGCCACAGGCGCCACCCTTAATTTAAGTTTTTAAATATATACATCCTTTTTAAGGATCAAAAGTCAAAAATACAAAAAAAAATTGTCAAAAATACATGAAAAGTTATACTTATCCCATGTCTATCTCTTCTATCCCACATAGATAAATTTTTTCCTTAGTTTCTGACTTATATGCCATGCTTTGTTTTGTTTTTCAGAAATAAGGACAGAGGTGTAGAAGCTGAAAATGTCACAAGGGCTGAGAAATGGCTGGTCTGAGAAAGGTCACCTTCATTCTGTTTTCTTGATAATATAACTTGTTTTTCACAGGTCTATAGAATTAAAAAATTATTTTCCAATAAGCTATGGGCAAATTTGTCACATTTTTCCAGCTCCGTAATAAAAATAGGTATCAGCAAGGCACTCCTGGGGATTTATGGTGGTACTAAGACATTAGGGGCCATATCTACATAAAGGCAAAATCTCACTTTTGAGATAAGTGGGAACTTAAGAGGCATCATTAATAATTTCTCTTTTACAGCATTTTGCAACTCATTGAACTCTAGAACAGAGCCAGTGGTGGTTGTGAACCCCTGTGTCCCCGAAAGGTTCTTAGTCTGAACATTGGGGAGCTGTCATGAGTATGGCATCCCCGTCACGAACATTCTCCTCTAAAAAACCAACATTAAAGGCCCCCAGAGAGGAGGCTTCTTGGAGGGCAAAGGACTTTAAACAGCTAAAGTCTTACTAAAGGTTAGGTGTATTTAAGAAAACTCAAGCTGGCTCAGCGCCTGTGTCTCAACTGGCTAAGGCGCCAGCCACGTACACCTGAGCTGGCGGGATCAAATCCAGCCTGGGCCCACCAAACAACAATCAGGGCTGCAACCAAAAAATGGCCGGGCATTGTGGCGGGCACCTGTGGTCCCAGTTACTTGAGAGGCAGAGGCAGGAGACTCGCTTGAGCCCTGGAGGAATTGGAGGTTGCTGTGAGCTGTGATGCCACGGCACTCTACCCAGGGCGATAGCTTGAGGCTCTGTCTCAAAAAACAAACAAAAAAGAAAACTCAAGCTAACCCATATTCCCATATTGGGTGATTCAAGGAAAAAAAAATAAACATCATGTTCTCTGAGGCCATTCTTCTAAAAGCTTTAAAGGGGAAGTAGCAATTTTTCTACCATCTGGGGCCCTTGAAGAGGAATAAAACCAAGAACATATTCACCATGTTTACAGTACCTTGTGAGTATCGGTGTCAAAGGGCACAAAGGTAAAAAATCTAGCCAAATGGCCAGAACTCATTAACAGAGGGAGCTAATCAGTGTGAATATCAAGTAAAAGTAAAAGCTGATAATAGTCAGGGAATTCTACAATGTTCAGGTATCATTAGAGATGATCTAGCATTTATCATTTTTTTTTTTTTTTAGACAGAGTCTCACTATGTCTTCCTCGATAGAGTGCTATGGCGTCACAGCTCACAGCAACCTCCAACTCTTGGGCTTAAGCTGTTCTCTTGCCTCAGCCTCCCAAGTAGCTGGGACCACAGGTGCCCACCACAATGCCTGGCTATTTTTTGGTTGTAGTTGTCATTGTTGTTTGGCAGGCCCAGGCTGGATTCAAACTCGCCAGCTCAGGTGTATGTGGCTGGCACCCTAGCCACTCGAGCTACAGGTGCTGAGCCTCTAGCATTTATCTTAATGCCCTCGTACACTGCCTGTTTATTTGAAGAGAACAATGTGTTCTAACTTTTACATTCTTATCCCTTGACTTTTTTTAATAAAGAATTTTGATTCTGATTGGGCACAGTGGCTCTTATGCTTGCAATCCTAGCACTCCGGGAGGCCAAGATGGGAAGATTCATTGAGCTCAGGAGTTCAAGACCAGCCTGAGTGAGAGTGCGACCCCCATCTCTACCAAAAATGGAAAAATTAGCACTGTAGCCTGGAGTGTTAACAGAGTCAGACTCTGTCTCAAAACAATAAAAAAAAATTTCCAAATTTTTATTTTTAGTTTTTATGTCTTGTTTTTCTTATAAAGATGTCCCAAAGAAAAATAAAACTGTTCTCAGTTTTAGTAGTTTATTTTCTTTATGGATTGAATTAATTTCACCAAAGTTTTAATATGAAAAAAAAACAAAAAATTATTCTAATGCTTAAAAGGATATCAAATACAAGAAAATATTAAATCATTAGAACATGTCAAGTTTTCAAGTATTATTTATTTAGTGATTTGAGACAGAGTCTCAAGCTGTCACCCAGGGCAGAGTGCCATGGCATCACAGCTCACAGCAACCTTCAACTCCTGGCTTAAGCAATTCTCTTGCCTCAGCCAGCGAAGTAGCTGGGACTACAGATGCCTGCCACAACACCAAGCTATTATTATTTATTTTTATTTTTATTTTTTGAGACAGAGCCTCGAGCTGTCACCCTGGATAGAGTGCTGTGGCATCACAGCTCACAGCAATCTCCAATTCCTGGGCTCGAGTGAGTCTCTTGCCTCTGCCTCCCAAGTAGCTGGGACTACAGGCGCCCACCACAACGCCCAGTCAATTTTTGGTTGCAGCCGTCATTGTTGTTTGTGGCCCGGGCTGGATTCAAAACCGCCAGCTCAGGTGTATGTGGCTGGCGCCTTAGCCCGTTGAGCCACAGGCACCGAGCCCAGCTATTATTTTTGTTACAGTTGTCATTGTTGTTTGGCAGGCCTGGGCTGGATTTGAACCCTCCAGCTCTAGCGTATGTGGCTGGCACCTTAGCTGCTTGAGCTACAGGCGCCAAGCCTCGAGTATTATTTTAACAGTGAGCATTCCTTCACCCTTGTAATTTCTTTTCAGCAAATAACCTGGGCATTGAAATAGCTGGTTAAAATCCTCCTAATTGCTTTCAGAGCCCATTGAACTAGTGGTCTCTTTGTCTCCTGGTGGCCCAGCTGGCTCCCTTCTGTCCTCCCACAGAGAAGAATTCTTTAATCTGGGTTTGGTGAGACTTTGTGCAGGTGCACACGAATGGCATCCCAAATGCACACGTACCACTCCAGAGCTTTGCGTGACTGGCAGACACACCTCATGCCTACACATTAATCAATTCATGTCTCCACTCTTGGGCCAACGTAGGTTTCTGAAAAATGGTTTTAATAATCAAAGTTGTTTTTGCCAGAGGTCTACCAGATCTTAAACATTATGTCTACATCTTTCTATCAGAACAGATTTGGGGTTAAAATTCAATTTTGCTGTGCTATAGGCAAGACAACATGTTCCCTAAATATTTTGCTTTCCGGCTAAACAGAAAGGTCATTAATAAACACACAGCTATGTGTTAAGTGCCATGACCAGAGAACCATACAGTGTGTGTGAGCGCTGTGCTGTGGAGTGTGAAGGGCTGTGCCCCGGAAGCCCGGAGAACAGGAATAATGGTGCTCACAATGTTGCCAAAAGCTCAGATAGGATAAGAACTGAGAAGGTGACTGGTGAAAGTACAGTGAGGTTGGGAGCTAATTTGCAGGGTTTGGGGAGTGACTGGGAGATGGAGAGATGGAGGTGACACTTGACAACTCTCTCAATGTGGCAGCTGGTGGGAGGAGGGGATCAGGAGGTCCAGCTGGGATTAACAGAGCCTTGTGTTGTCTTCCAGAAAGTGTGGTAATGATGGCATAAGCCTCTGGAGGGAAAGAAGTTGAAGCAACGTGAGAAAAATATTAACAGGGCCCTGAGAATGAGGCTGGGATGGTGTCCAGAGTGAGGTGGGAGAGTCAGGCTTAACCAGAGCAGGGCAGCCCACCAGGAGGGGAGAGGGAAGATGGATGTGAACCAGTCAGGTTTCTAGATTTGAAGGCAAGAAGTATTTATCTGGAGGTTTGGGGTTTTTCTACTTTGGGTTGGGGACAGAGGAGAAATAGGTGGCATTGTCATTTGCTGAGAGAAGAATGAGGCTTGAGGTTTGGTGAGTGAGGTGGAGTCTGTGATAGCCGCTGTGGAGAATGGAAAGAAAACCACCTAAAGACCCAAGAAAAGTAATTTATTATGGCATCACCTGGGATTCTCCCCCGTCCCCCAGTGTCCAACAAAGTGTCCAGTATGCAGCAAAGGAGGGACTCTCAACTAAAATTGGGAACCTTTGAATGGATGATTCCAGAATCCGGCGGGTGCAGGACATGACTAAGGGTGAAGTGTCTGAGGATGAGGGCCTGAGGGTGCTGAGAGCTGGGGGTGGACTCGGCTGCCCGATGGAAGTGGATATGCTCAGTTAGGCCGGCACAGAGGAGCAGCTGGCGCTTCTCTTCCACCTCAGGGCAGAGTGGTTTCCCAGGACTTTTGTCCCTGGGATCCTGTTCCCTGCCATCTTTGTCTCTGCCCAATAAATACTGTCTTTTTCATATTGAAAGTTTTGGCACCAACAAGGTGATATGAAGTTGACGAGACCAAGAAAATATATTTTAGAAAGTGAGAATGCTTTCCCCTAACTCTTCAGTTCTGCTCCTAGTCTCAGCCACTTCCTTAAAACTTCCTTGCATCTATTTGATAGAGTAAACTATCTACATAACAGCAGGTAAAAAGTATCTCTGGCTGTTTGATAATCATGCTTGTGTTGAAGTATCAAATGTGTGCCATTTCCCTAAGCATGATAACACTTCCTTAACTGGACACCCCCAGACTCACTCCCATTTGCTGGGACTCACACACTATTTAAAAGCGGGAGCGGTAGGGCGCCGGCCCCATATGCCGAAGGTGGCGGGTTCAAACTCAGGCTCGCCAAACTGCAAAACAGAAAAATAGCTGGGCGTTGTGGCAGGGCGCTTATAGTCCCAGCTACTCGGGAGGCTGAGGCAAGAGAATCGCCTAAGCCCAGGAGTTGGAGGTTGCTGTGAGCTGTGTGACGCCACGGCACTCTACCAAGGGCAATAAAGTGAGACTCTGTCTCTACTAAAAAAAAAAAAAAAAAGGCGGGAGGAGAAATACCCAGGCACAAATGCTTCCTGTATTCATCCCACCCACCTTGAATTGAAAGTGGTTGCATTTTGATTGCACCAGTACCCTGGTATTTATCAGATATGGAGTTTTCTGAATTAGAACAATTATGCTACAATTTCAATTTTTTTCAAGGAAACACTAAAACAACAGCATTGCCTATAAGTTTAAAAATCCTCCTTCTCCACTGATCACCCAGCAGTCACAAGTCAAGGTAGGCACACTTAAAGATGTTTAACTCATTTCAGTTTTTTTTAAACATTCAAATTCTTTTCATAACATTTTATTTTGCTTTCTTTCTCTCCCCCTTGCCTCCTGTCTTTTTTTCATTTCTTAATCAGAATGTGAGTTAAGGTATCAAATGTGCTGGGTCTGCGACAACGTGATGGTTTCTATTTTCATCTTTCTACTTTCAGCCACACATGCTCTGCCAAGGATGTGCCCTTTCTGCACAGGCTGCACCGTCTCCCCACTGGTGCTTTTTCTGGCAGACTGGCTGCTGACATGCTTCCTGAGGAAGGGAGGCAGCTGGGACCGGGAAGCGCAGGCTGTGGGCGTTCGTACTCCCTCTGCCCATCCCCTCCCACCCTCTATCCAAGCGTCAGGGGAACGCTGATGGGAGCAGAGGCTGAGAAGGGATCCAAAAGAGGTGCCAGGGTCCTTCCTCCAAGATACTGCTCTCCGTGGCTGCAGGCAAACTAACCTCTTCACAATTCACAAAATGAAGTATGAGGAAATGGAGCAACAACTCTGTTTTCATAACTATGCTTTTAAAAGGTTATTTGCTATTTAATCTGCCCTGAACAATTTCTCCTTATACCTGAATGAGTTTCTGGTCCTTCCTCTTCCATCAGTTGGTACGTGTTCCAAGAATATGAAGGTATTTAAATATCAAAGCAAATAAATTTGGGTGGTTATGATGTGGAATTCTATACGTTCATTAAAAAAGATGCTTACAAAGGCTTTTCATGACACAGAAAAGTGTGCACACTACAATGCCAAGTGATGAGCAGGCACGGGTGGGGAAGTGAAGTGGTATTAAGTCATCTGTTAATGGCAAATGTTAGCAGTAGTTATCCTTGAATAGTGGGATTATAAATGTTTCAATTTCTTTTTACTATCTTTTGTTTTTCAAAATAAAGAATACCATAACCATGTTTTTCTGTTATAAAAGTAAATAAAGTTATTTTTAAATATATAGTGATTATTTTTGCCAAAAAAAAAAAAAAATTTCCGTGTGCATGCCAAAGCCAGCTTGTGAGTAGTTTTTAAAATATGCTTTGCTCTGAGATTTCCAGCTCTGTCTATAGCATTCCCCGCCCCCCCTACTTTTTATGTTTATATCACTGGTCAAATTCTGGTTCCTTTCTGAGGGGTGGCAATCTTAAAATGCTGATGTTAGACCAACCTGAGAGAACTGAGAAGGGAAAAGGAAAGGTCATACACTTTCTTTGGGGATTGCATCTATCAGGACAGGTGAAAGAACAGGTCACTGAGAGGTTATTTCGGGAAAAGGCTCTGTAGATGATTCTGTCACTTCACACAGGTGCCATGCTGTGTTTGCTCAAGCACTGCTTGGGATAACAGATCCCAAACTCTCAGGCAGGCCACACATGCCAGTTGGTACAAGTAAAATATCTAACAGAGAAGACACTTCCTCCCGGTAACGAAAGCAAAAAATACATAAAAAATAACAAAAAATCCGGTTACTGCCTGGTGTGACTGAGCCTGTCCACTTCCCGCAATGAGGGGGGAGCAGGAAAAAATGCAGAACTGGCCAGTAGCCAAGAGAGCACAGAACTCACTCTGGTTTCTGGGGGAGATGGTATTTTACCTCCTCCAGCTCATCAGCTACAAGTGGATATTTCCAGAGGGTCATTTTGTCATTCAGAAACTGAGAGGCTAAAAAGAAGACTGCACTATTAACCAGCCACGTGGGGCCTCCAGATGTGGACAAGACTTTCCATGTGTCAGTCATAGCCACCAAGAGAGGTTACAGAGAGAGGGGAAATGTATTTTTAGTCCACTCATTTGGCCCATGGACCTAACAACACAAGGTTTCTTATAGTCATATTAGTCATATATTTAAAGCATGGTCTTTTTTTTTTTTTTTTTTACTATTGCACCAGGCTAGAGAGCTGTGTCATCATAGCTCACAGCAACCTTAAACTCTTTGGCTCAAGGTAGTGACCCTCTTGTCTCAGCCTCTCTAATAGCTGGTACTGTAGGTGTTTGCCACCATATCTGGCTAGTTTTTCTATTTTTAGTAGAGGAAGATCTTGTTCTTGCTCAGGCTGGTCTTGAACTCCTGAGCTCCAGCTAGCCACCCTCCTTGGCCTCTTACAATGCTGGGATTCTAGGTGTGAGTCACCACCCCCACCCAAAGTGTGATCTTCTGACCAGCTACACTGGCACCCTCTGGAGGCTAGTTGGAAATGTAGGATGTGGTGCCTGCCCCAGACTTACTGAAGGGAAAATGCTTTTTAACAGAGGCACTGTATGATACGTATGAAATATTTAAGCACTTCTATATTTTTCTGCTTTCTACCTGTTTTAAAATATATTGAAAATAGAAAAACAAAAAAAAAAAAAGAAAAAAAATATTGAAAATAAGATTATTTACTATGGCAAAAAGATTCATCCTCCAGATAAAATCTGTGTGTGTGTGTATACATACCTTTCCCCAGCTAAGGTAATCAGAGGCAACTTGACATTTATAATTTCCTTTTCAAACCTAGTTTATAAAGGCAACTGCTTTACAGCTGTCTCAATGTTCTAAATCCCTTATGACTTCTTGTGATTCTAAGCAATTTTTAAAAATTTATTTATTTTAGCAATTTTTTTTTTTTGAGACAGAGTCTCACTTTGTCGCCCCTGTTAGAGTGCTATGATGGCACAGCTCACAGCAACCTCAGACTCTTGAGCTCAAGCGATCCTCTTGCTTCACCCTCCCAAGTACCTTGGACTACAGGTGCCTGCCACAATGCCCAGCTATTTATTTAAGAGACAGAGTCTTGCTATTGCTTAGGCTGGTCTAGAATCCTGAGCTCAGGCAGTCCACCTGCCTTAGCCTCCCAGAGTGCTGGGATCACAGGCCTGAGCTACCTTGCCTGACCTATTTTATTAGATTTTATTTTTTTTTTAGACTTGTGAAAGTTTTACTCTCTACCTTTTTACATTTTCTGGGAAAATTATTTTTTCCTTTATGTATATATTTTTAAAGTTATTAGTAATAATTCTAAACTTGTATTTTTAAATCTCAACAATCTAAACACGTGGTGGGATGGTGTTCTGGTTTCTAAGTTGCAAGTGTCCTGGTAATGTGCTAAATTGTCCAAGAACCCCCCTATGAGAATGTGACCTCTCTGAGCATGGAAGGAGTTCAGACTCCATCATCCCATGAAGGGATGTCTTTGTCTTGAGGAACTTTCTCTTCATCAATGAATGAGATTCCAGTCATAGATTAGGTCATAGACTTAACAATATCTGGCAAACAGGCACATCGATTTACTCTTGACCTTGGAGGGAAAAAAGGACAGGGTACTCTGAGGGAGGAGTTAAAAATAACATTTAAAGTGCTTTTATTTTATTTATTTATTTTTTTGAAACAGAGTGTCACTATGTCAACCTCAGTAAAGTGCTGAGGTATCACAGCTCACAGCAACCTCCAACTCTTGGGCTTAAGTGATTCTCTTGCCTTAGCCTTCCAAGTAGCTGGGACTATAGGCGCCTGCAACAATACCCAGCTATTTTTTTGTTGCAGTTGTCATTGTTGTTTTAGCTGGCCTGGGCTGGGTTTGAACCCACCAGTGTGGGTGTATATGGCTGGTGCCATAACCACTGAGCTACAGGCACCAAACCTAAGGTGCTTTTATGATTTGTATTACTGAAAAAAGTTTTACATGTCCCAATGTTTGGATTAAGCAAAAGAAAAGAGGCAGAGGGGATCTACGGCTGGATCTTAGTACTGACTCCTCTTCAAAAGTTCAGTCTTACCTGATTGTCGAATCCGTTGAAGTGTTTGCTGGACCAGAACCTCGGATCTTGGGACAATGATGATGAAGTCTACTTTGCTGAAGTGACCGAGGTCCAGGCTTTGACTGCCACTGTCTGCTATAGCACACACCTGGGATAAGAGTTTTCTGGCCACTGTTAGCTGAGGTTGATAAATTTGGAAGGTTTCATTTTCTAAATCTAAAATTAAAAGAAAAAGTTGTAAGAATAATATTAATTTACATCTCAGAGGGTCACTTGAATCCATATGAGGACACATCACACACAGCAAGGAATTCTCATTTGCTATTCTTAGTTCCTATTGAATTTTAATAGATTTGTCCATTTCCCCTGGAAACTTGGTTAAGAGGATGTGCTCAGGCTGCATGGATGTGTTCAGGAGTGGATGTGCAGTTTTACAAATGTTATTATTTTGAAGTCGATTGATTGTCTCACACATGTTTAACATTTCCCACTCCAAACCAGAAACAATGGAGGCAGACTATACCCTCGCAGCTGGAGCCAGGACTCATCCCTCGAAAGGGGAGAGTCTCCAGTTTTCTTTAGGGATTTCAGCACAGGCTGGTGCTTGAACCCAGACCCAGTTTGGGGAAAGAGGTGATGCTGTGACTATAAGGAGGCTGCGTTCCTTCGAGCTTTTCTGGATGGCACTACAGCAGTAAACATTTCCTCTTCAGCAGGTCGGCTGCAGCATAGTCTGAAATTCCCCTCCCAGTGACTACATAACGTAGGTCATGGGGATATGACCTTCACCTTTCTTCTGCTCACTTTTGCCAGTGCTTGTGACCTGGCAGGTCTCGGTGGTTGTGGTCAACTCCAGTGCTGACACCTGGACTATCTGAAGAGACCTGACTCATGACATAGCCAGCTGGTCACTCAGCAGGTGACGTATTCCAAAAACATTGCCCAGATACTCTGAGCATGTCAGTAGCTTTTTATTACCAGCATAACCAAGCAATCAGTCTATCTTATACATGTGTGCACGTCCACGTCCACAAGCAATGACAGAAACCAGTTTAGTCAGCTGAACACCTCAGCAGGCAACATCCCATCCTTTAAAGACCTGTTTTTTATCAAAGAACAAATATGGCAATCTGAAACAGAATCACAAGGGTCTGATTAACCTGTGCTAATTAACGTTTTCTAAAATCAAATTGCAATGCAGTCCAGGCAAAGATAGCAGTCATAGACCCCTAGCTACCAAGAACATTGACGGCAAGTGGAGATTTTTATGGGTGGTCTCCCTACTGGCTGAGAGAAGCCACTGGAGAAACCCAAAGCTGCCAACTTTTTTTTTTTTTTTTTTTTAAATGTCCCTGTTGTCCTGGGGAGAGTGTGGTGGTGTCATCATAGCAGCAACTTCAAACTCCCGGACTCAAGCAATCCTTCTGCCTTAGCCTCTCAAGTAGCTGGGACTACAGGTACCCGCCATGACACCTGGCTAACTTTTTCTATTTTTGGTAGAAAGAGAGGGTTTTGCCCTTGCTCAGGCCAGTCTTGAACTTCTGACCTCAAGTAGTCCTCCCCTCTCAGATCTCGGAGCACTGGGAATATAGCTGTGAGCCTCTGTGACCAGTTCCAGAGCAGCAACTTTTAACAGATAGTTAAAGTTTAACCCAGATAAGTTTTGCAACATAAAGACTACTGATCAATGTAAGTCTGTGTTTTGATGTAGTTAGGCTGTTATCACTTTCATTTCACAGGTTGGATGGGTTGGGAATTAACACATCTATACATTTATAGAATTTAACTTAGCAAGGTTTGAAGTTTGAGGAATCATAAGAACATCTTTATGTGATGTTTTGTAAACAAGGAACCAAAGATATGTACTTGGGAATCTATAAATCCTGTGAGAATGTTTAAATTCTAAATGTGTTAACAATTCAAAACAGTTAATATAAAACACATTTTAGATCATCTGGGTGATCACTTTATTACCAAATATTGTCCAGCAATCAAAACATTTTATTGCCTGCATTTGCATGTGATTTTACAACTGAGATGATGCCAAGTCATGCTACTTTTACTGCCTGAGGCAATCCTAATATATAAATGATGCATTTCCATCAGGCGGTGGCCAAGTGGCTGTCAGCAGTGGCTTAAATGGGTCTGTTTCCCATCTATCCTTTCACCTGCTCTTTTTTTTCCTCTCCTGTGTTGTCCCTGTCAATCAGAGAATTGAGGCAGGAATCTGAACACAAAGGAATCCAGTCTAAAGACAGAACTCCTCTTCCTAGGCCCCAGTCCCTCTTTAAGCTCCTGAAGTTTATTGTAAGGCAGATGACTTGACAGTCTGCAGCATCTGCTAGGAAGGCCTCACTATCCATAAGACAAGGTCAGACTCAGAGTGTAAGTGAAGGAATGTGAGTAGGGGCTTTGCAGGCCTATAGTCCAGACTTGCTATGGAGCAGTTCTTTGAAGTGCTCAGTAAGCACAACTCTCTGGCACAGCTGGTGAAACTAAGGAAAATGCACCAAAATCCCCGGAATCTTTCAGGGAAAAAAAGAGAGACTGCTCAAGATAAAGTCTTTGCTTTTCATTTTAGGAGACTTTTACTACCTAGGATCAGGGACTTTTAAAAGTTTTAATGGGTAAGGCATCTTAAATTTGAGCCAGATTTATCATACAGACAATGAGAGAAAGGTTGTCGTGGTCTGTGACTTCAGGAAGAATCCTCGAAACCTTCAGAATGACTTTGTTTCTGTAATGCCTGTCCTAACTGCTACTGCTGTTGTGAGGTGACATTTACCCAAGTTTTGTGTGGGCACCATAGCAGCAGCCTCCTCGGGGGACACACATTCATTAAGGTCTCCATTGAAGGGGGTAACCACGCTGTCTCCTCTTCTTTGTTGCATTTTTTCTAGCAGCATGTCTAGGTCATCACCTATTACAAAAGAAAGTGGAGATAAGGTTACAAGCAATGATATGTTTGTATCGTTTTTATCAGTCTCCGAGTTGGGCTGTTAGGCTGGGTTCTCATCAAGATCTGTTCAGCCCGTGGGCATTTTAAGCTTCACCATCTCTGCACCAGTGTCTCTATCGCAAGGGTCACCCTCCTTGGTATCATGCTTACAGTTCACCTGATTTCACTAGCTGTTCTCTCTTGACCTCCATAATATCCAAAAGCAGGCAGAATGGGATTACTCTACCCCCGTTTGACATATTAGAAAACTGAGATCCAGGAAAAGGGAGGGTTGACCCAAGGTCACCCAACAAAGTCACAGCTGAGCTGAGGCTCCTGATCCTACAGTGACATGCCTCCCCCAGGTTCCCCTGCTGCTTCCTGTGGTGTTAGTAACACAATACCTGGGATACACCCCTCCAAATGAAAGATCTGCGGGCAAGCTCACTCTCCACACTGTCTCCTCGACAGGCTAAGATTTAAGTTCAAAAAATAATGCAGCCAGGGGCTGACAGTGTTGCCAGATCCACTCACCTAATGATGTGGTTTTGAAATGTGATGCCAGGAAACTGACCTTTCCTGTAATGAGCTCATAACTAATTTCTTTCAAAAACTCACTTGTGGTGAGCATGCTTTCTGCCAGAGCTCGGGATTGATGCTGGCCTGCAGAACAGAGGGGAGAAGACATGACTGTAGTAGAACATGTTCATTGGAATATTATTTATAATAGCAACAACTGGAAACAACCAAAGGGGGTTACTACAGGAACCTGGGTTAAGAAAATCACAGCACATTCAAAGATTTGAAATATCAATTTGAAGACTGTAGATAGAAACAGAAAACATTTATAGTATAATGCTATCAGGGGAAAAAGTAATGTACCTTACATTTGTAAATGCTAAACAACAAACATGTATGTGTTTAAAGAATAGGGAATAGGTAAGATCCCTGTGCCCCCGCCCCCTCCCTGGGGTTGTGGGTGACATCAAGCCTGCCCCTAGGCTGGGCCATTTGCTCAGATGAATGTCCAGGAGCTGTGGACATAGGGGGAAAAAAGACTAGAGAAGAATATGAAAAACATTATAAAAATTGTGTTTATAGTTTATTATAAATATTTGCCTTAAAATATAAACTTACATTATTAAATTGCTTTTACAAATCAAAATGTTAAAAATTAATGTATCCCACTGTCTGATGAAGCTTTCTGCAAATATATTTAGCACAGAAAGATGGGTAGACAGGTTTTGCCAGAGTGAGGGGGCTTCACCTTTTTGCTAGGAAGAAGTGAAAGCCATTCTGTACAGAGAGGAAGGAAATAAAAATAGTCTAGTTGGCTATCCAGGATGGTGCCTGATAGAAAATCAGGAGAGTAAGAAACAAACAAAAAAGACAAAAAACAAAACCTTCATTTTGTAACATGCCAACTTTCTGAATCTTTTTTAGCATCAATGTTATAATATTAAATAGACTCCTCAGTGAGAAGGAGAATATATGAGATAAATTTTTGGCAAATTTGATTAAGACTGTCTAAGGCCACTTGTGGTGCTGGCTTTATCACATGCTAGAGTGGTAACATTTCCACAACCTTTTAAGGACAGCAGTTACATGAGACAAGGTTATCTATTACTAGGGTGAGCTTTGAAATAATGCTCCCACAACCAGCTGACAGGAGCACCAGCCAAATTGAGGGCTACAAAAACCTGATCTGAGGAGGAAAAGAAAAGTTAAAATTAGGAGAAGGAACTAGAAGTGGAGCAATTAATCAGAGATTAATCACATGGATGCCTGAGACACCCAATAGATACTTTTCAAATGGACAGATGATTGAATGAATGGATCAAATAAACAAAAACAAAAACAAAAAAACAAACAAAAGAAATTACTCACCTAACACTACCACACAAAATTCATTTCCTCTGATTTTCGATGCACAAATTGCCACAACATAGTCTGGTAGCCTTTGATAGTGTCTCATTTCACTGAGAGTCCTTAAAGTCTCTGAAATGCCTTCTGCCAAAGAGTTCTGGGTCACAATCACGTGCACCAAGTCTTGAGATACGCTGGCAATTAATCTTGCGAGCCAGGGGAGCTGCCCTGGTGACACAGGGGTACATGGGGCACCTATCTGCAGGGCTCGCTCTTTCAGAGTAAATTCTTGCATGGCTTTCAGCATAATTTGCTCAAATTCTTCCCTGAGAGGTATCTGATCAGGACCTATAATGAAGAAAATTACAGCTGGAATTTTTAAAAATTATAAGAAAGAGAGAGGAACACTGTCTTCCTGTCCACCAGACACTGGCTGGGAAATAAGCTGTTTTCCTATAAGTGGTCTCACATATAGGGCCCCTATTAACCACTACCTGTTGTGAAATTATCTTCCTTTTTTTCCTCTCTGCCTCTTTTATTTATTAATTTTTTTTGTATTTTTATTTTTTGAGACAGAGTCTCACTCTGGATAGAGTGCCATAGCAGCAGTCTAGCTCACTGCAACCTCAAACTCTTTGGCTCAAGCGATCCTCCTCCCTCAGGCTCCTGAGTAGCCGGGACTACAGGCACCCCAAATGTGGGTCTTCATTCCCAAAAATTTTGTCTTAGGCTTGTATCTGCTCACTCTATGGTCAATTATTTTATTTTATTTTATTTTTTTGAGACAGGGCCTCAAGCTGTCACCCTGGATAGAGTGCTGTGGCATCACAGCTCACAGCAACCTCCAATTCCTGGGCTCAAGCGAGTCCTGCCTCCGCCTCCCAAGTAGCTGGGACCTACAGGTGCCTGGGACAATGCCTGGCCATTTTTTGGTTGCAGCTATCATTGTGGTTTGGCAGGCCCGGGCTGGATTCGAACCCGCCAGCTCAGGTGTATGTGGCTGGCACCTTAGCCCATTAAGCCACAGGTGCTGAGCCATGGTCAATTATTATTATTATTTTTTTTTTGAGACAGAGCCTCAAGCTGTCACCCTGGATAGAGTGCTGTGGCATCACAGCTCACAGCAACCTCCAATTCCTGGGTTCAAGCGAGTCTCTTGCCTCCGCCTCCCAAGTAGCTGGGACTACAGGCGCCCACCACAACGCCTGGCCATTTTGTGGCTGCAGCCGTCATTGTTGTTTGGCGGGCCCGGGCTGGATTTGAACCCGCCAGTTCAGTTGTACGTGGCTGGCGCCTTAGCCCGCTGAGCCATAGGCGCTGAGCCTTGGTCAATTATTTTTTGAGACAGTTTCACTCTGTTGCCCTAGGCTGGAGTGCCATGGTGTCAGTTTATAGCAACCTCAAACTCTTGGGCTGAAGCCATCCTCCTGCCTGAGACTCCCAAATAGCTATGATCCTGCTAACTTTTTCTATTTTTTTTAGTAGAGACTGGTCTTGCTTTTGCTCAGACTGGCCTCAAACTCCTGAGCTCAGGCAATGTACTGACCTTGGTCTCCCAAAGTGCTAGGAGATGAGCCACTGTAGGCTGGGCCTCAATTTTTTTAAAATCAGGCTTTTCTTTTTCTTTTATTCTCCTCCTGGTCTCTTTAAGAGAGGCTGTACTGAGAGAGACTATGAATTCCACTGTGTGCCTTGGGAGATGGTCAATGCAGATGGCTTATTTTTTGACCTATTAAGCTTGGAATTATGGAAATTGTTACTGACTAATAAAATAAGAAGCCACTGGCTGGTGTATAATCAGTTTTGGGTTTCATTCATTTCTCATTTTATTCATAGATACTTTGAAAAGCATTTCTAATGTATTACCTCTATATCTAATTTTGAGAATAATGTCCAGAGGGATATTAAGTTTAATTATTTTTCACTCACAAGTTGTATTTTAGGCAGCCTCACAGTTTCCCCACCTACAGAATGCTTTCATTACCGAGTTATTCCCCTGTGTTCTGGATTGTTAAACACAGCATTTGGTCCTCTTTCCCAGCTGTGCTTAGGGCTAAGCTTACATTGCTGACCTATGACCCCTGGAATTAAAGGGACTTGGTTTCTTACTCTCTTTAGAAACTCTCAACTAGTCTTTAGAACAAAATATGGTATCCAAATGACACAAATGAACTAAGGTTTCTGTATTAGTTTAAATTGAAACCAGTTGAGAATATAATTACTCCCTCTATTCAGTAATTTGTTTTGCTGCGTGAACTCAAGATTTGAAATGTGGGCTCCAGTAAACACCTTTCTCAGTGTCTGTGAACTGAGACCAAGAAATAGCCCCAGAATCTAGGGAATGAAGCCCTGTACAAAAGAACAGGGGTGAGGACTGGACTTCTGTATGGGAATGAGGCACTATGAGTGACTCAGGAATTGTTCCTTCCTGGGACTCAGGCTGGAGTGCAGTACATGATGGCAGCTCACTGCAGCTTCCAGCTCTTAGGCTTACGTCAAACAGGAATGTAAGTGGCGTCCCTGGCCCTACCATCTTTTCTGGGAAAGTAAGAAAAGGAGGGGTTTAGTAATGATTTAAGGACAAGGAAGATTACATCAAATATTATACATTTAAAAAATAAACTATTTTAATTGGAGAAAACAGTTTTTCTAAGATTGGTTGTGGGCCAGGGAAAGGTAGGAGAGACAACATCTAGACAGATTTTTCTTTTCTATGTGTGGAAATAGGACTAGAAAGTTGTAATGCTTATGTTTCTTATATTCTTCCCAATTGCTTGATGCTTTTTTTTGAAATAGGGTATAGTTCTGTCACTCAGGGCTAGGTTGTGCAGTGGTGTCATCATAGCTCGCTGCAACTTCATACTCTTAGGATCAAGGGATCCTCCTTCCTCAGCCTCCCCAGTAGCTGAGACTACAGGAGTATGCCACTATACCTGGCTACTTTTTTAAATTTTTTGTAGAAATGATGTCTCACTCAGGATGGTCTCAACTCCTGGTCAAGTGATCCTCTCACCTCAGGCTCCCTGAGGAAAGTGCTGGAATACAAGGTTTTATTGTTGTTGTTATTTTTTTTTAATCACCCAGGAGCCACCAAGACTTCTGATCATCATTCAGCTTTATCAAATTAGCAACATGGTCGTGGTCACTAGGTACACACTTAGCAGTGAGCTCAAAGTGGAAAGATGTGTACTGGCTATCTCAAATGAAGGGAAAGTGGTTGTCTATTTAAAGATTTCTTCCACCAGAACATATGACAGCTTAAAAGGTAGTGGCCCTCTTTCCAATTTCCTACTGTCTCTTATTGATGACCTGAAGGCTCAGACACCTGGTTAATAGTTGTAGCCATGAGACCCACTCCAAACCAGGATTGAGTTAACATGTTCTATCTGGAAGCATAATCAATTCCAAATACAAAATTTTGACCAAATTCCTGTTAGGAATTACAAAATGCGGGAAAAGATGTTAAAGTTTAAATGCCTTGCTTCCAGTCATCCCCTGTCACTTTTTCATCTTCATCTTTTATAAGATGAAGGAGCCTTTTAAAGGAGAAGGAGCCTTAAAGGAGTTTAACTTAAAGGAGTTAAATTAAAGGAGCCTTTTCTACACTTTTTGCAAGCTTGGTAATAGTAATTTTTTTCCTTCAAGTGCTGATCTCCAGTCACTCAGTTTAGCCCAGTTATCAGTTCTGAGAGCTTTCTGGATAGAGCCAAACAAAGTAATAGAGAAAGACAAGGTTCCAATAGACATAGAACTCTCCAAGAACAAGAATCTCTGGATTTGCTGATTTCATTATCTACTTCAAAAGATTTTCAGATTGTGAAATAACTAAGGTTTTGTTTTTCTTTAAAGTGGCTGTAGTGGAAAGGTCTGTTTCTAAAGAATCTTACTTTTCTTCTTTTCTGTTACCTCTAAGCAATTTAGCCACCAAAGTATTAAAACTGTCCTTTTAGAAGTCTGGATTTATTTCCTTAAATGTCTATAATCTATGGCATATGTGTAAATATTCTTGCTGCCGTCTCAAAACCTCCAGAGGCAAAACAATTTTTTCCCAAGGACTCCAGAACAGTTAAGTCATTGAAGGGACAGAGAAATCCCAATGTACAAAGCTTAGATGAAAAAAAGGTTCATAGGGTGGCGCCTGTGGCTCAGTGAGTAGGGCGCTGGCTCCATATACCAAGGGTGGTGGGTTTGAACCTGGCCCCAGCCAAACTGCAACAAAAAAATAGGTGGGCGTTGTGGCAGGCACCTGTAGTCCCAGCTACTCAGGAGGCTGAGGTAAGAGAATCACCTAAGCCCAAGAGCTGGAGGTTGCTGTGACCTGTGATGCCACGGCACTCTACCGAAGGCTACAAAGTGAGACTCTGTCTCTAAATAAATAAATAAATAGCTATTCATGTTATACATTGAGAGATCTAACTGATTGGAAGTAAAACTCTGGAGAAAACTGATTTTTGAAGGCAGAGAAGAGTCTGTGTAAAATTAAATATTTAGTTTTTAATTTTTTGTAGAGACAGAGTCTTGCTTTATTGCCTTTGGTAGAGTGCTGTAGCATCACAGCTCACAGCAACTTCCAACTCCTGGGCTTAGGTAATTCTCTTCTCTCAGCCTCCCGAGTAGCTAGGACTACAGGCACCCACCCAAAACGCCCAGCTATTTTTTGTTACAGTTTTGATTTAAGGGAAGATGCTTTGTTTTGACCATTTGGTTTGTTTAATTAACTTGGACATTGATTTTAAATTGTTATTAAGATTGGTGGGGCGCAGTGGCTCACACCTCTAATCTTATCACTCTGGAAGGCTGAGGTGAGTGAACTGCCTGAGCTCAGGAGTTTGAAACCAGCCTGAGCAAGGGCAAGATCCCATCTCTACAAAAAAGAGAAAAACTAGCGAGGTGTCATGGGGGGGTACCTGTAGTCCCAGGTACTGAGGAGCCTGAGGCAAGAGGATCAATCACTTGAACCCAGGTATTTGAGGTTGCTATGAGCTATGATGCCCAACTACTCTAACTGGGGTGATGGAGTAAGACCCTGTCTCAAAAAAAAAATGTTATTAAGATTGAAAAATATGCTATAGTGTTTGGCTTGGTTAGTTATAACATCATGGCTTTATGATGCATTGTTTTACTGATTCTGGGCATAAACAGAAGCTGATTTTATATCTTAGAACAAGGTCCACAGTCCACTGTCAGTAGGTAGCAATTAAAATTATGACATCAAATGAGCTGGTGACTCAGGTGATTTTTACAATTTTATTACCTATTGATAAGCATGATTAGTAAGTCCTAGGTTTATCCTGAGAGTGGCTCTTATGGGAAATCTGAAGCATTGCAAGTTTCAAAAGGCCATGTCAAAACACAGCCTGTGGGTAAGCAGCCTCAGGGCACTAAGAGTTCTAGGCCAGGTTGCTAACGATGCCCCAAAGACTGAACATAGCCTAATGAAGCTTTTTTTTTTTAACTATTTAGCCAGTGTTTTTATTCTTTCTTTCTTTTTTTTTTTTTTTTTTTGCAGTTTTTGGCCAGGGGCTGGGATTAAACCCGCCACCTCCTACTCACTGAGCCACAGGTGCTGCCCTGTTTTTATTATTTCTTAAACACTGAAGTATTTTCTAATATTAAAAGAAAATACATAAGAGTATATACAAGATTATTGTTTTTTCACATGTTAAAGTTTTAGTCAACTCACTAATGCAGGCAGTAGCAGAAAGACAAAACCAGTTCGATGAAGATATGAAAAATCTGGTTTATAGGTTCAGTGGAAAAGGTATGTTGAAATAAGAAGTTGCCAGTTGGATACAATACTGATTAATTTCCTACAAGACAATAAACCCATAATATTTGGGATCATACAATATTTTTTTATGTGTAATTTTACATCTTGAACATTCTTCTAAATAAATCAGTGGCCTGAAGTCCTGGAGTGAGTGTATAATTAGGTTGCATATTAGATGGGCTACTGCAGTTTGCAAAATAAAGGACATTTCAATGTAAATGCTGCTGAACCACTACAGTATTGTCAGGGCACCTGCTACTCCCACTGTGGAGGTCTCAGGAGGATATATTAAATAGAGGAAGTGAAAGGTTCATGACCTATGTATTCCCCTTACCCTACAGCTAAAGAGCCTTCCGTCAGTGGAGCATAGTTGATGAAGAAAAAAAATGGGCATAGGGCAGTGGATAAGATAAAAAGGGTAAGTGGGAAACTGGAAAATATTGGTTTTAGGACAATGGCTATGTTTATATTCAAGATGGCAGTTGTGTTTTCAGAAAGGTGGCCTGGGCTTGGCGCCTGTAGCTATGCAGCTAGGGTGCTGGCCACACACACTGGGGCTGGTAAATTCGAACCTAGCCCGGGTCTGCCAAACAACAATAATAAGTACAACAAAAAAATAGCTGGGAGTTGTGGCGAGTGACTGTAGTCTCAGTTACGCAGGAGGCTGAGGCAAGAGAATTGCTTGAGCCCAAGGGTTGGAGGTTGCTGTGAGCTGTGACGCCACAGCACTCTACTGAGGGACAGACTGAGACTCTCTCTCTCAAAAAAAAAATGTACCTTCAAATGAATCCCCAATAACAACAACAACAACAAAAAAGTAAGGGTACCACACTCCCTGAGGGGATAAGGGGCGCCCCCTTGCACAACCCTTTCCGGTTCTGTTCTCATTGGCTCCTTTGTAGTTCTTTGGAGCATTATGAGACCAGACACTAGGTGGAGCAATTCATCTCTTCTAGGACCCAAAGGAGCAAAAAAGAATGAATAGAAAACAACCTCCCCCTTCCCAAACCAACATACAAATAAAACAGAAAACAAGAAGAGAAAGGGAAAAGCATGGAGAAAGAGGTTGAAGGAAAAGAATGTTAGAAGTGAAAGAAGAAACATAAGAGATAGGTGGATGAATGTGAGAAAGACAGGAAAAAGAATATTACAAAAAAGAATGAAAATAGTCAACAGTGAGTGATTATTGAAAATAACTTACCCAGCCGTACAAGATACTGTATCGTTAGAAGAATCATGTTTTCCACACTGAGAAGCTGGCTGCCAGTCAACCCTAATTGTTCTAAATCTTTGTTTTCCAACTGTGGAATCTTGTAGCAATTCACCAGCAGAGGACTCACAACAATGTCACCAACATTTCCATAGAAATAGGGTAAAGTGCCATAACCTGTCCCAATAGAAGTAGGTCAATACAATTCAACATTTCTTTTTGAGGTCCAGTCAGGTAAACTTGGTCAACTAGGAGCAAAGATGGTTAATAAAATTCCCTCCCCTATGAGAGGACTACCAACCAAATCAATCAAATATGTCAATCTTATGAAATTTATTTGGATGCTCCAAATTCTATCTTTATATTAAATTAGATGAACAGGAAGCAAAATACAATTGGCCCTTTGTGTCTGTGGGTTCTACATTGGTGGGTTCAACCAAATGTGTCTCAAAAATATTCAGGGGGAAAAATTCCACAAAGTTTAGAAAAGTAAAATTTGACCCTGCCACCTGCCAAGCACTATAGTGAATCCATATGAATGAAGTGATGTTGTGTACAGATCGTATTAGGTGTTATAAGTAAGCTAGAGATGGTTTGAAGTACACGGGAGGATGCCTGCAGATTCTATGCAAATACAACGGCATTTTATACCCAGGACTTGAGAATACAACAGATTTTGGTATTGGAGGGGCTAGAACAATACTCCATGGATACTAAGGGATGACTATACTTATATTGTCTCTCTTTCCCACAGAAAAGATATTTTAATGTTATATCTCTGCCATAGAATACTGATGAGTTTGCGAAACACCTCTATCCTTTGTAAAAGCCCAATGATATTTTCTGATAAAGTTCCTGATCAAGTTTCTTTTCAGATAAGAAACCAGAAAACAAACAAACTACAATATATGTGGTATGTGTTTCACTTCGAGATTTTCTTTAAAAAGCTAAAGTCATTGATCAACAGCAACTTTCCACCAATTGCAGGTGCTTGGAGATTCCTAGCCTTTTGATATCTCAGCTGTTTTTGTTAAGTTTTCTTCCTAAGTCAGTAACAAATTATCTTAGAAGTAGATAGGATAAAAATATGTTGAGAATAGTCCCTGTTTTGGTAGTTGGTAGAGAGGGCAATCCCTCTGTGAGATTTACTAAAAGGCAGGCACCATAGGACAAAAGGGTCTGCATGTTCTGCTTATCTTTCCAAGGCTTAGTTGCACTGTGCTAAGGTTCAAAAAAAGAACTTTCTAAACCATATGGAATTTAACAGCTGAGATTCTCCCCACCCCATGCCTACAGATCTAGGATCAGTGACTAGGGCGGCCCAGTACAGGACAGGGCTCTAAGCAAAACCATCCAACTAGGTGTGCTCAGAATGTGCAAAAAACACCTCACACAGTATACCATAAAGACTCTGGAACTGAAATGCTTATCTTCCTCTATCTAAAGGTAAAGCTCACAGCCTTCTTCTGGCTTAGGCTAGCTCTAGCACCAAGAGGATTCTTGATGTGGGAATAAAAAGCACCTAGGGATTCCTAAATTTCTAAATCTGCACTAACAGACCACCTAGAACAGCGATTTCCAACCAGTGGTCTTTAAAAATTTAACAACCATTAATTGGCTCAGCGCCTGTAGCTCAACGGCTAAGGGTGCCAGCCACAAACACTGGAGCTGGCGGGTTTGGATCCAGCCCGGGCCCGCCAAACAATAGGGACAACTACAACCAAAAAATAGCCGGGTGTTGTGGCAGGTGCCTGTAGTTTCAGCTACTTGGGAGGTTGAGGCAAGAGAATTGCTTAAGTTCAGGAGTTAGAGGTTGCTGTGAGCTATGTTACTATGGCACTTTACCAAGGGCTATAGCTTAAGACTGTCTCAAAAAAAGAACATTAATTATTTTCAATAAAAGTTCAAAGCTCAGTAAGTATACTCCTTTTTTTGAGACAGAGCCTTAAGCTATTGCCCTGGCTAGAGCACTATGGTATCATAGCTCATAGCAATCTTCAACTCCTGGGCTTACGTGATTCTCTTCCCTCAGCCTCCCAAGTAGCTGGGACTACAGGCACTCGCTACAATGCCCGGCTGTGTTTCGGTTGTAGTTGTCACTGTTGTTTGGTAGGCCCAGGCTGGATTCAAACCAGCCAGCTCTGGTACATGTGGCTGGTGCTTTAACTGCTTGAGCTACAGGTGCTGAGCCATATACTCTTTTTTTAACTTTTTGTTTTTGATCAATATAATTTAAGTGTGCCTTGGAAGTTTAACTGCTATGAGAAAAAAGTGGTTGAAAAATACTGACCTAAGAAGGACTCAGCCTCCTTAAAGATACTGATTCATAGATGTTGCCCACAGCTCAGCCCTGCCACTGAGCAGCCTCTGGGTTCTCCTGAGGAAGGTCTGTTAGCTGGCTGAGCTCATCTCTTTTCTGTGTGGTTTGGCTCCTGCTGACTAGAATATCTCCAACTTGTCTACTTGGACCAACCCTCCAGGACGCAGTTCAACATCCATTCTCAGAAGCCTTCTAGACCCCTTGGGGCAGAGGTAGGCCCTCTCTCCTCTGAGCTCTTGTTGCTCTTGGTTATGAACCTCTACCAGCGTACACAACACCGTGTGTTGTAATAGTTATCACAGTGTGTTGTAATAGTTATTTACCAACCCCAGCGATTAGTGATTAGGTCAGACTCTCCCACTCAACAGTGTACCTTAAGGGCAAAAAGCCTTTGCCTTATTCTCAATTTCTAATCCCATGATTAATAGAGTATGAAGGAGCTGACCAATAAAAGCTACAAGAATCAATACAGATAGACAAATGAATCCCTTCTTGAGTACATGAATAAACACACAAACAATAAAAACAGCCTCAGATTCCAGAAGGTACAGGCAACTTAGAATTCTTTGCCTTACCTATCAGAATGACTGGTCTAACTCCTGAGTTACTCAGCAGGTTTTCAGGAACAATTACAGTTTCCCCTGCAGGAATAGGCCGAGGCTGTAAAATTCCAGTTAATGGGGTCTGTGGAACTGGGGCAGATAAAAGGGGCTCTGGAAGAAAAAGTTGTTTGACAAGAAGGATTAGACATGAAAGCTAAATGAAATACAATGGGAAGTAATGCAGTTTTAACAGTTTTAACCAATAGTTAACCATTAGAAGTCTAATGGTTTATTGTGGATTTTTACCATTAATTTGTGTTTATTATATAAAATCAGAAGTGAGAAAAACAAAAGGAAGAAACAAAACAAGCATGATCATACCATCTGGAGATAGCTACTATTGAGCATTTTGGTAGTTTCCTTTCCGTTGTTTTTTCCACGTGCAATCTTTTGGATTCTGTTTTGCATTTTTTCTCCCTGCCCCATATATCAAAGGCATATAAATTTTGAAAAGCATTGACAAATGTAAGGATAAACTCATCATGAGTCAGTACTACCTAAAGGCAACTACAGTGGCATACTGGCATAATTCTTTGTGTATATAAGATCTCTAAATAGTCTTTAAAAAAAATTTTTTTTTTAATTTTTTGGCGACAGAATCTCACTCTGGGCCCAGGTTAGAGTGCTATGGCATCAGCCTCACTCACAGCTCCTTAAATTCCTGGGATCAAGAGATCCTCCTGCCTCAGCCTCCCAGTAGCTGAGTCCCACTACCACTCGCCACAATACCCGGCTAATTTTTCTAATTTTAATAGAGACAGTATTTTGCTCTTGCTCAGGCTGGTCTCAAACCCTGTGCTCAAGGGATCCTCTTGCTTTGGCCTCCTAGAGTGCTAGGATTATAGGCATGAATCACCATATCCAGGCCTCCATATAGTGTTTAAAGATATTTAATAATGGGCAGTGCCTATGGCTCAAAGGAGTAGGCTGCCGGCCCCATATGCTATAGGTGGCGGGTTCAAACCCAGCCCCGGCCAAAAACCAAAAATAAAAAAAACTATTTAATAGAAAAAACTTAAAAATTTAAAGAACCCCATATATGCCTTAGAATTGGTGTTTCTAGTTGTCTGTGTTTAGGACAGCAAGGCAGACAAATGTTTGAACATGTAACTGTAAGTACCAAATGGCCATGGTTTGGGTATTAGGAACCAAATGGCCATGGTTTGGTCATTAAGAAGGAGAACAAGTTGGCTTTTCAGGGGTCTAGCTATTAACTCAACAGTGTAGACCAGAAACAACAAGCCTGGGTCACATAGGAAACCAGAATACAGGAGAGAAAATCTAACACTACTGCTGGCACAGCAAGTCCATTTGTGCCATGTGATGGTGGCTGGTAGCATCATGACCTAGATAATGAATTGTGTATCAATGCTATGGGCTACAACCAAGTCAAAGGTTGAATTCAGATCAGTTGTGATGATGCATGTGCTTGTAGGGAAGGCAGATGTGAGGGGGACAAAATGTTAGCTTCTATCAATATCCTCATATAATACTGAACACAACGGTTGGTTAAGGAAGTTTATCTTTAAGGTTTCAGGGAAAGAATAGGAGAAGAAGATATCTCTATTAATTAAAAAAAAAAACTCAAACCTTAACCTTAAATCCATCTTTTATTAAAATCTTACCATTTCTTGAAAGAGGGCGAACTGTAGGAACAGGTACAACTAAACCAGGTTGGGGGACAGGTGACCCGGGATACCACCCCCGGTGCCGTTTCTTTGGTGGCCCAGAAGTGAACATGGTAGCTGAAGACAAAAAGAAAGATAGCCTTGTCCTCAGTCATGTGGAAGAAAGGAAAGAAGGCCATGGTAACATAGAACTTTTTATTTGATTATTCTCAGAAAGTTTAAATCATTCATCTAGGGGGACAGAGGCAAAGACAAAGTTAGAAAAAGCCACACTATCAACCTAACACCATACTAACAACCACCAAATATCTGCATGTTGTTTTACAATTCTTAATTTTACTCAGATTATTTTATTTGATTCTATCAACAACTCTAGGGAGTTGGAGGACACATATGATTTTTATTTATTTATTTATTTATTTATGGGACACATATTACTGTTATACTCATTTTGTAGATAGAGTACCAAAGGGTCAGACTTGCCCAGGACTACACAGCAGAGAACTTTGAATCCTATTCTTTGGTCAGCAAGACCTATGGGTTTAGACATTTCCTGATATATCTGTATCAAAATATTTCCCAGTTAGGCTTATCTCTGTAGAATCCTAAGATAATTTAATTACTACTGTTCACAACAATCATAAGCTTTCTTTCTTTCTTTTTTTTTTTGAGACAGAGTCTTACTATGTCACCCTCAGTCTAGTGCTATGGTGTTACAGCTCACAGCAACCTCAAACTCTTGGACTTAAGCAATTCTCGTCTCAGCCTTCCAAGTGACTGGGACTACAGGCACTCGCCACAATGCCTGGCTATTTTTTGTGTTGTTGTTATAGTTGTCATTGTTGTTTGGCAGGCTGAGGCTGGGTTTGAACCTGTCAGCCCAGCCTCTGAGCTATAGGCACCAAGCCCAATCATAAACTTTCAAAACATTGTATGACAAGCTAAGAAAAAACTCAGGAGCGTGCTGTCAGATAATTTGTCTTTTTTTTTTTGAGACAGAACCTCAAGCTGTGACCCTGGATAGAGTGCTTTGGTATCACAGCTCACAGCAACCTCCAATTCCTGGGCTCAAGCGAGTCTCCTGCCTTCGCCTCCCAAGTAGCTGGGACTAAAGGCGCCTGCCACAATGCCCGGCCATTTTGTTGGTTGCAGCCATCATTGTTGTTTGGCGGGCCCAGGCTGGATTCGAACCCGCTGGCTCAGGTATACAGGGCTGGTGCCTTAGCCTGTTGAGCCACAGGTGCCGAGCCCAGATAATTTGTCATTCCAAAATCCACTACTTGTCCACCTCATGAAGTGCATTGTTCCAAACTCTAAGATGGGTAGTGTACCTTGGTCTCCTGATGCATAACTAGGTCTTGGTGACAAAGAGTAATTCCCAGGGCGGGCTGACGTGGAGCTGGAGGCGCTGCTCTTCCCTCCGTGGCTACTGTTTCCATTAGAAGCATCTGTGGAAAGTGAGGAAAGGAGTTGCTCAGAAAAGAAGTTGAACAGGGCACTGCTTAAGACTGTCTCAAAAAAAGAACATTAATTATTTTCAATAAAAGTTCAAAGCTCAGTAAGTATACTCCTTTTTTTGAGACAGAGCCTTAAGCTATCGCCCTGGCTAGAGCGCTATGGCATCATGGTGATGCCTTACCATCTGATAAACTTCATACTCTCTCTCTGTTTGGTTATTTATTTATTTATTGAGACAAGGTCTTGTTCCATTGTCTGGGCTACAGTAGAGTAGCACCATCATAGTTCTCTGCAATCACAAACTCCTGGGCCTCATCAATTCTCCTGCCTCAGCCTCCCAAGGACTATAGGCGTGTATCATCATACCTGGAAAATGTTCTTATTTTTAGTAGAGACAGGGTCTCACTCTTGCTCAGACTGGTCTCAAACTCCTAACCTCAAGCAATCTACCCACATCAGCCCCACAGAGTACTAGTACTTATGCCTAATGAGCCACCGTGCAGGCCAACCTCACTCACATTCTAAAATTCAAAGAAACCTCATGGATAGGACTGTACCTAGTTAAATAAAACCAGCTACAATGTCAGAGGAGTACCTTCATTAAGTGTCACCTAAATATAAATTCCTAGAACAGCTAGAGATCTTTTAGAATTATTTCCTTTTTTTTTTTTTTTGAGACAGTCTTACAATGTTGCCCTCGGTAGAGCACTGTGGTGTCACAACAACTTCAAACTCTTGGGCCCAAGTGATTTTCCTGTCTCAGCCTCCCAAGTAGCTGGGACTATAGGAGACCACCACAACGCCCAGCTATTTTTTTGTCGTAGTTGTCATTGGTTAGCAGGCCTGGGTGAGATCGAACCCTCCAGCCTCAGTATATGTGGCCAGTGCCCTGACCACTGAGCTATGGGCACTGAGCTTAGAATTATTTTCAATGAACTCTTTGGAGATGGTAAGTAGAAGAAAGAGAAATTTCTCTTTTTAATATGGTATTATGGGTACTTGCAAATATGTACAAAAGGAGAGAATCGTCTATGTTCCCATCACCCAACTTCAACATTTGTCAACAGATAGCCCATCTTGCTTCATCTGTTCCTCATAACTCTTCCTCTCCACACACACACATACATGCTCTGGATTATTTTGAGGCAAACTCATTTATCATATCATTTCACCCATAAATACGTCTATATGTATTTCTAAAAGAAAGACTCTTTAAAATAAATAACTGTAATAATATAGTTATACTTAAAATTAACAATGATTAATAATTTCTCAATATCATCTAATATCATCAAATATCCCATCAGTATTCAAATTTCCCCCAATTATCTCAGAAATGACTATTTACTGTTGGCCTGTTAGAATTAGGATTCAAAAAAGATCCACACATTGAATTTAGTTGCTATGTCCCTTAAACCTCAACTCTTTTGATCTATAGGATTCCCCTCCTTTTTTTACTTCTTATAATTAATTTGTCGAAAACCTGACAGAATTTTCTGTTTTCTGGATTTTGCTGATTGGATACCCATAGTATCATTTAACATTCTCTTGTCTCCTGTCTTTTTTTAGATTTTTTTGAGACAGGGTCTCACTTTGTTGTCCAGGCTAGAGTGCTGTGACCTTAACCTAACTCACAGCAACCTCAAACTCCTCGGTTCAAGCAATCCTTCTGCCTCAGCCTTGCTCAGCCTTCTGAGTAGCTGAAACTACAAGTGCCCACCAGCACGTCTGGGTAATTTTTCAATTTTTAGTAGAGATAGGGTATGAATTTGCTTGGGCTGGTCTCAAACTCTGGCGCTTAAGGGATGCTCTGCTTTGTCCTCCCAGAAAGCTAGGATTACAGACATGAGCCCACTATACCTGGCCTGTCTCTTGTATTTTGAATAAACTAATTATTAGATATAGAGGCTTGATCAAATTCAGGTTTGTTTATTTTTGGGGAGGGCAAGAATCTCATAACTACTATTGCATACAGTGCTTCCATCAGGGGAAGGCACATAATAGTCAGTTTTCTCTCTTCTTGTGATGTTAGGATTATTAGCAGGTTCAGGAACTGGTGACCTAATCCTTGGCATTATAAAGTCATTTATCCTTTCATTGGATGGTTTTTATAACCATGATGATTATTGATCTATACTTCATTGATTTTATTTCTTAATGCTGTAAAAATTTGATTCCATTTGTTCAAGTCTGTAATCTATCCAGAAGGTAGATACTGCAAGAACTGTCAGACCCAGAGTAAGAACAAAGTGGGCTGCATGAATTGTCATGCCTAACTGTTGAGAAGTTAAAAAAATGATAAGCTCTTTGTCTTCATTCTTCTTCGACCTCTCTTACCATTCCTTCTGCTTTAACATTGGACTTTTCTAAGATTCTACCCTTTCCTCACCCTACAACTCTCCTTAGATGATCCTATTTACCCTAATGGTTCAACTCTAGAACATCAGTCCTGATCTCCCCTAAAATAAATTAATTGACTGTTGAACAGTTCCCTATTTAGATGTCTTATGGGTATGACTGTTGAACAGTTCTCTATTTAGATGTCTTATGGGTATCTCAGACTCAGCATGCCCCAAACCCAGCTTAAAATCTCTTGCTGGAGAACCTGCTCCCCCTCCTCTGTTCCCTGTCTCAGTGATGGCAGCACCAGCCCAGAAAGCTGAAAGTCAGCTGCCAGTTTTCTCCCAGCATTCCCTTTACGGTGTTAAGTCCTGCTGATCTTCCTTCCCGAATAATTCTCCAATCTCCACCCTCCTCTCCAATCTGGTATCATTCTGGCCAAGGACTTTATCATGTCTCACCTAGACTATCATAAAGGATTCCAAGGAGTTTTCCTACCTCTTATCATGGTCTTACAAATTACTGACAAAATGATCTAGCTTGTGTTCAAATCAGGCCATGTCATTCCTCTGCTTCCTAAGTTACAGAGCAAAATTCATGATCCTTGGCCTGTCTCCCACGACGTTTTCCTTGACCATCACTTGCTTATATCCTGCTACTCCCTGAGTTTTGCATTTTATGGTTCTCAGGAGTCTGAACTTCTAGAAGTTTTTGTGTACGTCATGTTGCTCTCCCCCTTCCTTTTCTTTAAACGTTTGTTCCTGATCGTCCCTGAATCTGAAGTACCTTTCCTCCATTCTTCTGGAGGAGTGAATGCCTCTTCATTCTCAAAGACCAAGCTCCTCCAAGAACTCATTTTTGATTACTCCCCGAAATGCTAACACCCCTGCTTTGTGCTCCCTGAGCATATTGTTATATTTCCTGCAACCAACTAAAAATATCTTGTCAGGGATCTGTCTCCCCCATTAGATTACAAGGACATTAGGGGCCAGAGATTTTTTTTTTTTTGTATCCTCTGTTCCTAGTCACAGGAGGTGCCCAAGAAATGTTTGTTGGATGAAATCAAACCATTGTGTCTCTTCTGTGTGCCAAATGTTATTCCCTAACTCTTTTGGCTGGAATGCATGTAACACAAAGCTTTGTACAACAATCCATTATCATATGGCCTCACACCTGTCTTCAACTGGCAGGTAGAAGTAGCTTCTGTTTTTTTCTATCAATTTGCCAATTAGATTTCACACAAGTCTTTTATAGACTATGTATTTACCAAAGAAATATAAGTGAGGAAAACATCACCTGCAGCAAAAGTCTTCCCTACAACCTGCAAAGATAAAGGCAGTGGTTTCACAGCATTCTTATTCCTGGTCAGGTCCTGAGCTCCACTTAAATTGATTGCAGAATTAGCTGGATTGAGAATCGGTGAATCTTTAAAATGAAAGAGGTTGTTTAAATTAGCAACTATTTATATATGCAGGAAGTTAATGTGAGGAGAGTTGAGAAAATACAGATTATAGAATTTCTGTTCTTTCCTTAAGTTACTCTGACGTTTGAGAAAGTCAATTTCCTGGTATTTAGGTTTTATTATTTTTAATTTATATAATGAATACTCACTAGAAGTTACTATGTGCTCGGTGTTATTTTAAGCACTTCAAATGAGAGAGAAGTGAAAATACACATCCATTCAAAAACTGTACACAATGTTCAAAGCAAGATTATTCATAACAGCCTTAAAGTAGAAATAACCTAAATGCCCATCAATTAATGAATAGATAAACAAACTGGGCCAGGTTCAAACCCATCTGCCTCGGTGTACGTGGCTGGCACCCTACCCACCAAGCTACAGGCAACGCCCTTCTAGCTTGTTAGAGTTTTTATCAGGAAAAAATGTTGGATTTTGTCAAATGCCTTTTCTGTATCTGTTGAGATAATCATATGATTTTGCCCGTTGTTTGTTAACATGGTAAATTACATTGATTAATATTTAAAAGCATCCCTGAGATAAATTCCATTTAGTCATGATGTACTATCATTTTTAACATATTGTTGGATCCAGAACATAAAAATTTTGTTAATAACAATTTTGTATTTATTTCATGGGGGATATTTGTTTGAATTTTTCTTTGCCTATAATGTCTTTGTCTGATTTTATTATCAAGGTAATACTGGTCTTATAGAATAAATTAGGAGGTAATCCATTTCCTTCGATTTTTTGGAAGAGTTTGTGTTGAATTGGTATGATTTCTTTCTTAAATGTTTGACAGAATTTATCAATGGAGTTTTCTGAGCCAGAAGTTTTCTTCCAGAAAGGATTTTTAACCACATTTTTGATGTATTTAACAGATATAGGATTATTCAGGTTATCTATTTCTTCTTATGTAAGCTTTTGTGATTTATATCCTTTAAGGAATTTATCCATTTCATCTAAGTTATCAAATTTATTACCATAAAATTATTCCTAACATTCCCTTATTATTCTTTTAATGTCACATGAAGCTGCAGTGTTGTCACCTCTCTTATACTCTATATTGGTAATTTATATCTTCTCTCTTTTTCCTATGTATGAGTAGAGGTTTGGCAACTTTACTGATTTTTTTCCTGAAAGAATAAGTTTTTGTGGTTTTATTAATCTTTTTCTATTATCTTTCTATTTTCTGTTTCACTGATTGTCATTTTGATCTTTATTATTTTCCTTCTTTTTGCTTACTTTGGGTTAAATTTGTTTATCTTTTTCTTAGTTTCTTTTCTTCCATTTACTTTTTATTTGTATATATTCATCGGGTACAAGAGCAGTTTTGCTACATTGATAAAATGCACTGTGGTAATCAAGGATCTTCAGTGCTTGCATTACTGAAGCCATGTACATTGTACCCATAAAGCAATCTCCCATCAGGCACCCACCTTTTTTCCTATTTTCTTTTTTTTTCCAGTACCAATAAATGCAATATTTATTTATTGCATTTTACCAAAAGTAGAAGGAAGGAAAAAGAGTCAGCATGTATGCTACAAAATGATTAGACAGTGGGAAAGGAAGAACCTAGTGCAGCAAAATCAACATTCAAATAAACACATCCCAGGATGAAGTCACCAAAGCCCAAGGGGGCTCAGTCTCCTGCAGTTCAGGAATGAGGGGAAGAGATCAAGAAAAAAAGAGACAAGTACAGGCTTTCCTACTTCCCTTACCTCTCAATAATTTGAGATTTCACACAAAGCTTTGGTTTCTAGCAGTAAATACGGAGTTACACTAATCTGTCTCCTATTAAACAATCTAGTAGCCACTTCGACATGAAGTTTTTGTACCTGCATAAAAGTTCCTGAGTGACTTGGATGTATATTCATAATCCCTTTCTTGGTCTGCTGCCAAACTTTTTTTTTTTTTTTCAGACAGAGTCTAGTGTCCAAGCTAGAGAGTGATGGCCTTAGCCTAGCTTACAGCACCCTCAAACTCATGGGTTCAGGCAATCCTCCTGCTTCAGCCTACCAAGTAGCTGGGACTAAAGGTGCCCCCATGATGCCTAGCTAATTTTTCAATTTTTATTACAGATGGGGGTCTCACTTTGCTCAGGATGGTCTTGAACTCCTGAGCACAAGCAATCCTCCCACCTTGGTCTCCAAGAGTGCTAGGATTACAGGCATCATGTCTGGCCCTGCCCCCACCTTCTACAGAGAAGTCCCCTAGTTGCTTTTCTCTACTTTAGAATTAAGTAGGTTTGATCCATCTAGAATACAATAGTGTTTTAAGTGTTTGGCATGAATCACCATCAAGAAATGGTCTTGAGGTTCGGCGCCTGTGGCCTAGAGGGCTAAGGCGCCAGCCATGTACACCTGAGCTGGCGGGCTCGAATCCAGCCCAGTCCCGCCAAACAACAATGACAGCTGCAACCAAAAAATGGCCAGGCATTGTGGTGGGCGCCTGTGGTCCCAGCTACTTGGGAGGCAGAGACAAGAGACTCGCTTGAGCCCAGGAATTGGAGGTTGCTGTGAGCTGTGATGCCATAGCACTCTATCCAGGGTGACAGCTTGAGGCTCTGTCTAAAAAAAAAAAATTTCGTCTCATATATATACATATAATATGCATACACAC
>CAUYON010202345.1:0-12115 GCA_963573935.1 Arctocebus calabarensis
TATCATAAGGACACTTGCACTAGACTATTTATTGCAGCTCAATTTACAATCGCCAAAATGTGGAAACAGCCTAAATGCCCACCAACCCAGGAATGGATTAACAAGCTGTGGTATATGTACACTATGGAATACTATTCAGCCACTAAAAAAAAATGGAGACTTTACATCTTTTGTATTAACCTAGATGGAAGTGGAACACTATTCTTAGTAAAGCATCACAAGAATGGAGAAGCATAAATCCCATGTACTCAATTTTTTTTTTCTTTTTGTAGAGACAGAGTCTCACTTTTATTGCCCTCGGTAGAGTCACAGCTCACAGTAACCTCTAACTCCTGCGCTTAGGCGATTCTCTTGCCTCAGCCTCCCGAGTAGCTGGGACTACAGGCGCCCGCCACAAACGCCCGGTTATTTTTGTTTTGCAGTTCGCCTGTCGCCAGGTTTGAACCCGCCACCTTAGTTATATGGGGCTGGTGCCCTTCTCGCTGAGCCACAGGCACCGCCCCCATGTACTCAATTTTGATATGAGGATAATTAATGACACGGTGGGGGTGGGGGAAGGGGACAGCGGAGAGAGAAAGAAGGAGGGAGGGGTGGAGAAAGGAAGAGCAGAGAGAGGGAAGGATTGACGCGGGTGGGGTCTTGGTGTCTGCCACACCTTTTGGGGGCAAAACACGATTGTTTTTTGCCTAACAAAATGCAATCAGTGTAACCTGGTTTCTTGTATCCTCAATGAATCCCCAACAGTAAAAAAATAAATAAATAAATAAAAATAAAACAGTGAATAAGATATTGACTCTGCATCATGGGACTTCACAGCCTAGCCTTTAACTGTAAATTAAAAGAATCTCTTTATAAGTGACAGCTGTTACATAAATTTAAATGGTTATCCAAATTTTACATAAACTACAAATATCATGTTTAAAACCACAAAGTTTAGGCTTGGCGCCCATAGCACAGTGATTACAGTGCCAGCCACATGTACTGAGGGTGGCAGGTTCAAACGCGGCCCAGGACAGCTAAACAACTGCAACATAAAAATAGCTGGGCGTTGTGGCAGGTGCCTGCAGACCCAGCTAGCTGGGAGGCTGAGGCAAGAGAATCACTTAAGGCCAAAAGTTTGAGGTTGCTGTGAGCTGTGATGCCACAGCCCTCTACCCAGGGTGACATAGTGAGACTCTGTCTCAAAAAAAAAAACAAACCCACGAAGTTTAGAAAATGCTAGTATTTTTAAATTTTATGAATTTTCATAAACTAACAGTTTCATCAGGTCATGCATATAAAACAAAACCGTGGCGAGTAACCATGAAAAAAAATCTTGACTATCAAATCAGTTAAGATTCCTTATCAGTTCCTATTTGTACCAATAGGTAGAGCTCTCTCAGTAGAGTATTTTTCTATGTCTAAAAAGTCATAATTAGGGCGGCACCTGCAGCTCAGTGAATAGGGCGCTGGCCGCATATACCAACGGTGGCGGGTTCAAACCCAGCCCTGGCCAAACTGCAAAAAAAGAAAAAATTAAATGTCAAATAAAAAAATAAAAGAATCCTCATTTCACATTTTGTCATTCCAATTCTTAAGGACTGAGTGTCATAAGTATCAAAAACAGCATACATAATTTTGTTTATTAGAACCCACTGTTATGTTCTAAGGATACATTTATTTCATTGTTTTGTTATCAAATTGAGAGTTCTGATTTGACACTTTTAGAACTAATGGATCTCTGGCACATTGTGTATTCTAAATGTAACCATAATAATTCCCTTCCCCCCTGCTCTTCTACAGTCTAACCTTGCCACTTCCCATCAAGAAGTGATATCTAATAATCCTCCCCTTGAATGTGGGCCAACCTCAGTGACCTGCCTGACCAATACAAAGTAACAGAAGTTACATTCTAAGACTTACAGTTCATAAGAAGCCTTGGAGAGTATAGCTGAATCTCCTGGAGCACTGGCTCTCAGGATGTCCCTGTGGAAACCCAGCCTCCATTCTACGCGAAACTCAAGCCAGAAGCCAAGGCCTCAGGTAAGAGTTTCAACCGATAGCCCCAGCTGAGGCCCCAGGTAATGGCCAGCCAAGGCTGCTACCCATACATCCAGTCAAGCCTACAGATAAATCCAGTCCCAGACACCTGACAGCAACTTCGTAAGAGAACACAACCAGGAACAGCCCACATAACCATGAGTGATACTAATAACAAACTGCTCTTTTAATGCACTAAGTTTTAAGATGGTTTGTTACATAATAAGAGATAATGAGAATAGCAAAGCATCCTGACAACTATTAGCTTTGAACAGTACTAAACTGCAATAGTTAGAATTGTTTGGGTCTTTATCTTTTAGAATGAAATTTAAACATAAGATGTACAGTAATAAATCTCTTAAATTTGTAAACACAAATTAGGAAAAAAGTCAGGCTCATAAAGCCCATCCACGAATCTATCTCTGGATCCTTCTCCAAAGCGCCCTGTTCTTTCTGACTTCCAGTCCTTCCCCACTCCTCTCCTCCTGTGCTGTTCTTAGGAAATTCTTACACACTCATCCCATGGGTCACAGCTTAAACCTGTGAGAAATAAAGTCCCTTAACTGCTTCCCCACATCAAGCACAGACTAGAACTGGGTATTCCAGCTGCAAACTCAAATATCAACTAAACTTGTCAGATGGTGACTGTTAACCGGGGACGGTGACCACAGAGGGAGCGCCTGCTTTGTGCTGGATGAGTGCTCAGAGCACCACGTGCAGACAGCCTGACTCCTGTCCGCGTCCTTCACCAACACGTGATGAGGCTGTGGCACTTATCACCTCTGTTCTGTTGGATTTTTTCTCCTCAACTGTTTATCTCCCCATCTTGAGGGTTTCTGGACCGCCTAGCTCATCCTTGTGATACTCCTTAGTCATGATCTCTGGCACATACTAAGTTCTCAACTGAAATTTGAAAATATGAAAATAAGAATTACTTAGCAACTGCTGCTACTCTCTAATGACTGAAGTTGAAACATTTTCATTATGAATAAGATGTAAAATAATGCCCTCAACATGGCAGAAACCCCATAAAAAAGTCATTGAACTAAATATGAAAAACACTACTTTTCAACATTGCACAGTTAGTATTTAGGATAACCAACTAATCTTCCTTCCAAAGCTCTATTTATTACCAAGTCCTGCATTTCTCCCACTGAGTTCACTCTCTTAAGAGGAAAATGTGCACGTTTTCATAGAATTTATTTCACAGAACTCTTAACAGTAAAAGAAAACATGTACAGTAAGTAATACTAAGGGGAACAGAGGATGTGAGGAGAGAGACTGATGGTAATAGACACCAACAAAATATTTTATAGAAACACTTGCTGAGATAAACTCTGCGTGTACACATAGAAGAGCCTACCAAAGCTCCCAGCACCCACCCTTTGTAAAATCCTTCTCTCTGCCAAAAAGCTTCTCAGAACCCCATTTTGGCTTTTAAAACTTTTTGTGAGATACGTTCTCTTTCCCTTATCCTGAGATGAGACAGGAAAAGACAAAGGTCTGGGACATGCACAAGAACAAAGAAAGGAGAGTTCTCCCACCTTTCCAGTTTCCTACCCCAAATTATCTGTTTCTCTTGCTTGTAACTGTTGTAAAATGTCACACAACAGCAATGTTTCCTCGGGTTAGTTTCTGAAGTCAGGGAGTAAGGCCGAAACCGCAGATAATCAATTCTCTCTGAATGGGGAGTTACCTATAGAGAACATACCGCACCGGCTCTCAAATGTGTGTAACACAGACCATGTTTCCTCAGTTACTAGAGCAAAACTGTTACTCGGAACACAGGTGAAGAGGCCGGCTTGCATACAGCGCCATGTTATATAAAATATGCATACTCGGAGCAAGAATCACCCTCAGTGCAGTGAGGTATTCACACCAGGATAGGAGTGGGAACTGGGAGTGGAAGGCTTAAAGTTTTAGGGAAACTAAATGGCTTGGAAGGCTTGAAGTTTTAGGGGAAAAAAAATGCCCCAGCTGCAAAAAAATACAGTTAAAGTCAGTAAGTTAAACACACATATGATACAGCTCAATTCTTCAGAGAATCATACAAAACAAATTTCACATTGCAATAATTCTCTTTTCAAAGAATAATGAAATTTCAAATCTCTTTGAATGACCCTGAGTAAATTTCCAACAATGTCAGTACATTGTTTATAAATATCTACCTACTTATAGATAAGTTGTTAAGAGAGCAATAGCTCAGCTGGGCACAGAGGCTCATGCCTATAAACCCAGCACTCTAAGAGGCCAAGGTGGGTAGATTGCCTCAGATCACAGGTTCGAGACCAGCCTAAGCCAGAGTGAGACCTCATCTCTAAAAATAGCTGGTCATTGTGGGGGGTTCCTGTAGTTCTAGATACTTGGGAGGCTGAGACAGGAGAATCACTTGAGCCTAAGAGTTTGAGGTTGCTGTGAGCTGTGATGCCTCAGTATTCTATAGAAGGGGACAAGGTGAGACTCTGTTTAAAAAAAAAAAAAAAAAGAGAGAGAGAACAATAGCTCAACATTAGGCTCTAAGTGACTAGTCAGTGCAAGTATCGAAAAAGGTATTTCTGTAATCACATAAAGAGAAAACCAAGAATATCTAACGCTACTGCTGGATAAAGGAGTCAAGATCCACAGTACCTTATGCTTTACAAAATTTTCAGAAAGTCTCAGTTCAAATATAATATAGTTCATCTACATTTCTTTTGAAAAGTACTCTTTAGGATCATAAAAATCAAAGATTAACCAATGACAAGATAGTTTTATACTATGCAGAAAATTACTGGCACTGAAAAGACAATAAATTTAAACTTTTGTTCCTGCATCTGTTATTACATCAATTATTTTTACGACAATCAACTTTCCAAAATGAGGATAATTTTTCATTATCCCCTTCTCGAGGTCTGACAAAAGAATAATAGCACATTTTTCCTAAAAGTATTGCAAATATAAAAGAAAAATGGCAAAACCAGAAATTATGAATAATAACATAAAACACAGTCAATACATCTGTATGATTAACCTCTAATTATCCGTGAAAGGACTAAAAAGGTACGAAGACACTAGCAGTATGACTCTAAATAAAGCACTATTTGGTATTCACGTCAGAAACCTTCTTTGCAGTGGAAGCATCTGGCATGTTGCCACCCCTGGCCCCTGCACATTCAATGTCAGTAGTAACCCCAACACTAGCCTGTGACACCCAAAAATCCCTAATGGAGCAATACCACCCATGTTGAGAACTACTAGAACTGCTAGAAAAAGAAGCACAGGGTGTAGGAAAGGATTTGAGCTCGACAGACCTCATTTGTGAAAGAGGAGGTTTCTAGCAAGCACTTCCTTAGCAGAATGTTAATCCTAGAACCACGCAGGGGCTTACAGACACTCACCCTTCGTTCTGGAGAGCACAAAGATGTGTCTCCCTCTCTTGTTACTTGTACAACTAGCCTCTTTCCTTCTCCCTCTTCCCTAAATCTCCCAGCCTGATCGTGTCAGACTCCTCTTGCTTAATTTCATTTAAAAACTTCAATTGCCCCTAAGCTCTTGATGATTTTAGCTGCTGGCTCACTGCCACTCTCTCCAACATTATTCCTAATCCTAATCTGCAGAGATCTGAAAACCAGTTTAAGTGATGTTCCCAACACCTCGGCATTTCTATTAACTCTCATGGTCACACCCTAGATTTTGTCATTAGCAGTAACTGAAAATCCTCTATAATCATAATAGAAAGCTCCTACATTCCAACTGTAACATCTACTTTCCTAACTTTCTTCAAAGCCCAATTCTGTGCTCATATGGGCAACTCACCTCTGTTGCAGCTATTCTGTATCTTTCAAGTTCTTAGAAGGCACCAAGATTCCTCAAGCTTGTAGCATTCAGGTACGTGCCACTGCCTCTTCCTAGGAGGCAATGCTTTGAGCTCTTTGCAATTTTAAAATCACAACATAAATGATATCCCTTCACATCAGTCTTTCCCCCCAAAATATAAATAAGTCTCCTCCTTTTATTCTCCATCACATCACTCTCCCCACTATCTTCTTAAGCCCATCATGTGGTTACTTGTTTCCTTCATTTTCCATCAGCAGACTATCACCACTGTTTGTTGGCCAAGGCTATGCCTGCTTTATTCACCACTGTATACAAAGCATGTTACCAGTTAGTGCTTAATAAGTATTTGACAAATAAAAGAAAAAAATGATTGATGTAAAGAGAATAAAATCAACTGAAGAAATCCTGCTGTGTTAAGAAAGTGAAAATAACATGGAAATCAGGATCAAGCTTTATAAAAAATTCTTTAATCTTATTCTTGTTGGAATCCTTTCCCTAGTTTAAATTACATAAAAGAATCTTAACTATCAATGAAATTTCCCCTTTGTAAGCAGGGAAAACCTACAGTACCTAGAGCTATTGAGATGATTAAATAAAATGTGGATAAGGCACTTTAACTGGGCATGGCAAGTAGGTGGTCAATAAATGTCTGCTATTACCCTGAAAAGAGCTCTTAAAAGACTCTGAATATTAAGGCTGCAAATCAAGGATATGATTATAGCAAAAATAAAAATTGGAAGAGGTTTGTTTCTCTACCTTGATGCTGCCCTTTCAACTCTAAGATCCCTAGATTTTTCCCCTAGAAAATCAGGAAATATTCTATCAACTTTCATTGAAAGGTCAGAAATTGTCACAAACCAAGTCTAGCATAAGACAATACAAAGCTAACTGAAAACATTTTTAACAAACTTTACCTTCCAAAGACTTACATTTGTATTTTTCACAAAGTATCAGTAACAACTATCATATTATTCTTCTAATTATGTTTGAATAAAAAGATTTACTGCCTAATTTCATCAAGCAAGTAATGAACAGTTACATGATGTTTTCAACCTTTAGTCAACTCTATCTGTGGCTGAAGCTAAGCAAAGACAGCTAACATACAAAATAATATATGCACAAAGTATAGGTCAATTATAGAACTTTAATTTTAACTTATTACTGTGAATAATACCTACCCTAACATCTATTTTTACAAATGATAATATGAGCAAATCAATGAAAACTAACAGAGAAAAGCTTTTTATTATATGAAGATATGTTAAAGACAACTGTTACTGTCATTCTGAAAGTTCTCTTCATTTCTAACAAAACAAGACTGTTCAGCCCATCATATGACCTACTTGGCTGGGCATTCTTCACTACTTACTCATACACTGGAAATGCACACTAAAAATCATGTGAATATCTTGAGATGTCAGAAAAAATTTTCAGAAAGTTACTTAAAGTTTTTGGTTCAGCATAATCAAAGACTTCAAGCTTTTATGAAAAAGCAGCCTATAATCTATATGAAGGAAATAGGGATTATGTTTAATAGGCTTTCTGAAAATGAGATAATTACTAAAAATTATTAAATAATTTTTATTCATTAACACTTAAAGTGTGTCAAATAATCTACATGCCACTAACCAAACTTGATGTTAAACTAGAAAATGATTTTTAAATGTGTCCAATATCAATAGACATTAAAAGAAATAGTTCTCAGACAGGCTATATTAAGAAATTAAGTAGTAACAAATGGAGAATGGTGTATTATTATTATTATATGAATTTATACATGAATGAGTGAACTATTTACACATTTCTATAAAGAAACAATGGAAAGATACAAAAGAAACAAAAGTAGTTACCTATTGGGGATGTGGGAAGGAAACATGTATGGGAGTTAGTCTTGTCAATGTTCACCTTTTAAAAATTAAACTGTTTAAAATTTTTCAGCCATGTGAACATATGCCTAATTTTAAAAGAAACACATACTTTATATAAGTGGATGTCTTTAAATCAACGAACATAAATACATGTACATAAGTATCTGTGGTGCAAAGATTAGAAAAAATAATTTTTTTAAAGGAGACTTTTTTACATCACTGGGAGTCATGTTTCTGAGTCATAGTTTTGACCAAACAGAACTTCACAATAATGGCTCTTCCTCCACTTTAAAATCTGAGAATATTTTCCAAATTACAACTCTAAGACAAATGACTTAAAAAATAAAAAAAGCCAAAAGAGGAAAACAGAATAAAATAATATGAACTATTTCATTTTATTTATGCATTAAATAATTATACTGTATATTAACTAGTTACAACCATCTTGATTTTAAAAACACAGGATTACTGAAAGTAAAATATTTTTCTGAAAGTCACTCCACCATCCCTAAATCTGCCTCTCAAATATATTCCTACATTTTATAATTTTATAATTTCAGACTAACACCAGATGGCAAGAAGGAAGGAGAAAAGAAAAAAACATTGATTTAAAGAATAAAGATACTTATGAGAGTTATGAGAACAATTCTCATAACTGAATTGTTAACGCTGAAAATACTAAAGTAAATTCACAGATTCAGAGCAATGTCAATTAAAAATCCCAAATGGTAACTCAAATAGGAAGAAATATATGGAAAGAATGTGGTCTAAAAATAAATTAGAAAAAAATATAAAAATTGAGCATGTATCTACAGAGCTATTGATAATGGATTAAAACAAACAGACAAATGAAAAATATTTTTTAAAACTATATATCAGTAAATTTCAAATGTTAAAAAAACAATAAAATAGGAAAAAGAATAACTGTAAGCATTTCTGATAAAATAATGTTAACACGAAGAAAAATAATCTCCATACCTTCACAATACATCATCCAGAATTTCAGATAGGTTACAAACTTAATTTTTAACTAGAAAAATATGAAATATTTCTAGCAGTGAAAGAGGGTTTGTCTTTTGATTTCAAGAAACTGACCAGATTATTATAAAAACTGTATACCAAAATGAAGAATACCAAAGTAAAGATTAAAAGAAAACCGCCAGAATGAAAACAGAGAGAGGAAGGACTTTAAATTGGAATGGCAGATAAAACTTTTATCTCAAAAATACATAAGGATGGATCTAGGACAATACCCAGACTTCAGCAGATAAACTCTCACAAGATAGGACTTTAATCAAAAAGAGGCAAAATTACACCATACGCCAGGTCCTATTATACTTTACAGATTCACTAATCTCATGGTCACAACACTCCTCTATGAAGAAGCTACAAATTTATTCTTATGTGATAAACTAGGAAAATAAGGCCCAGAAAGGTAATTTACTTATCCAGTGACAAATCTCAGCGGTTACAGCCAGGATCTGAACCCAGGCAGCCTCGCTCCACAGTCCATGATCTCAAGCACTAAGCTACTTGCTTCTTTCCCACACACAGCAAAAATCCATAGGACATCCATTTTAAAATCTACAACATTTACTATGTTTAGTTCAGCTAAGTTTACCAGACATAAATTACTAAAATTTAGGACAAAATTCAAATAAGAATGATCATGGTGGCTCAGTGCCTGTGGCTCAATGGGCTAAGGCGCCAGCCACATACACCTGAGCTGGCAGGTTCAAATCCAGCCTGGGCCCTCCAAACAACAATGACGGCTGCAACCAAAAAAAAATGGCAGGGCGTTGTGGCGGGCGCCTGTAGTCCCAGGTACTTGGGAGGCGGAGGCAGGAGACTCGCTTGAGCCCAGGAATTGGAGGTTGCTGTGAGCTGTGATGCCACGCCGCTCTATCCAGGAATGATCACGGATGATTGCACTAAAGATTGGGAGAGCCGTGATATTGTCCATAAAGGGAATAATAAAAAGCTTTGTGGAAGAAATAATATATAACTTGGGTCTAAAAAGATATGAGACACAGAGAAAAGAGATTGGAGGAAAGCATTTTATTCTGAAGGAATAGCAGAACCAAAAACATTAAACTAAGGTAGAAAGGCACTGGCAACTCAAATAGTTGAGCTGATGAACGGTATGTAGGAGGGAAATAAAAAATAAATGATTCAGAAGACTAAAGAGTTTTAGACTTGATCAGCACAAAAAATAGGGGAATAACAAGAATACAGTTGTTATACAAAAACTATGTATAAAAATCAGAAAGACATGGGAATGGAAAGAAATGCCAGAAGGTAATTCACTGGCCTAGGTGAAGGAAGGAGCGTCTTAGGTAAAGTGAAAAATGAAGGCCACAGAATACCTGCGTAGCATACCATGGACATGTGCTGAGCAGGACACAAACACGACAGGACAGCAGAACCTCTGTAGTTTGACCACCTTGAGGATTGCAGTAAACTGGTCATGTTACAGAGGTGGTCAACATAAAGAACTAGGCCTCCCGTACACTGAGAACACGCAGTACGTGTCCAGACCACAAAACTAGGTCAACTGAAGGAAGTGGTCACACTGTAGGGAGGTGGTCAACTATGGAGGCTCTCCTGTACTATTAATAAGACTGCTAATACCACTGTTTGGAAAGCTCTGCAATAAATGCCAAAAAGTTCAAGATTCTATTTCCCTAATCTGTCCTTCAGTAGTCAGTGATCATTTAGGCGAAATGTTGCAAATACAACAAAGGAGAAAAGAACTCAGAAATAACCATGACACTTGGTAACTAGAAAAAGCAAGATTTCAGAAGGAAAATATGCAAGATGATTAATTACAGTAACAACTTTTTTCCAGTCATATACCCTAACTGGTTCTGAGGAATAACCTAGATTGTATGATTTTTTTGAATCTTTCTGGTAACAACATTCCACTTTTTTAAACCAAATTGTAATTGTATTATGTTTTACCTGCTAACTCCCCTTCTTTCATTTTCATAAAAGCATTAATAAAAATCCTTTAAAATTTAAACACTTACCCAGTGCGAGATTGACCAACTTTATCACAAATATCCAAAATAAGGCCCCAGTCCTCAGCTGTATTCATCTCACTGGTTGCTTTCTCTGTAGATTATAAAATGAATTTCAGAGACATTATTTTCAAAATCTTTAAAATACATATATAATCACATTCAAATCACCCAACTGCAATATTATCAAGTCTTAGTAACAAATCACAAGGGTTGTCAACACTTTGATAAACGAGATTTTCTTGTCCATCTTTAAAAGGGGTGTAGTACCCTCATTATCTATCACAGTCATTTTTCCCATTCACAGCTCAATTGTTTTTTACTAAGCATAAAAAATAAGCCGTTTATATGGGTGGTGGGTTCAAACCCAGCCCTGGCCAAAAACCACAAAAAAAAAAAAAAAAAAAAGAAAGAAAGGAAAAGCTGTTTATCTTTCTTTATAAAAAAACTTATATACGAGTTACCACCATCTGCAAATAGACTTCGTAAGTGTGTGTGAATATAGACCATAGTAAAACAAAGAATCTTTTGACAATGAAAAGAATATCTTATTTTAGTCTATTTATACACATATATATGTGAAATGAAAATGATATATATACACATATATGTATATGTACATACATATATATATACACACACATATATGTATATATACATATACATACATATGCACACACACACACCATGGAATACTATTAAGCCATAAATTAAGATGGATACTTTATAGCCTTTGTATTCACCTGTATGGATTTAGATCAAATCCTCCTAAGTAAAGTATCACAAGAATGGAAAAGCAAGCATCCAGTGTACTCAGTACTAACATGAAACTAGTGGATGAACATATGTTCACACAAGAGAAAAACACAATTAAATTCAAAAAGGGGTCAAGAATGGCTCACATCACAAAATCTCAAAACTGCAGATGCTGGAGTGGATGTGGAGAGAAAGGAATACTTCTACACTGCTGCGAACTAATACAACCTTTATGAAAGTAAGTATGGAGAATCCTCAAAGAACTCAGGCTAGACCTCCCACTTGATCCTGCAATCCCTTTAATAGGCATCTACCCAGAAGGAAAAAAATCCTTTTACCATGGGATACTTGAAATAGACGGTTTATCGCAGCTCAATTTAAAATCATCAACATGTGGAGACAGCCTAAATGCCCACCAAACCAGGAATGGACTAACAAGCTGTGGTACATGTATACCATGGAATACTACTCAGCCATTAAAAAAGATGGAGACTTGACATCCTTTGTATTAACCTGGATGGAAGTGGAACACGTTATTCTTAGTAAAGCATCACAAGAATGGAGAAGCAAGAATCCTATGTACTCAATTTTGATATGAGGACAATAATGTCTTAGTAGATGGTGGGGGAAGGGGAG
>CAUYON010202346.1:0-11317 GCA_963573935.1 Arctocebus calabarensis
ACTGCTCACAGCAACCTCCAGCTCTTGGGCTTAAGCGATTCTCTTGCCTCAGCCTCCCTAGTAGCTGGGACTACAGGCGCCCGCCACAGCGCCCGGCTATTTTTTTGTTTTTGCAGTTCAGCCAAGGCCGGGCTTGAACCCGCCACCTTCGGTATATGGGGCCGGCACCCTACTCGCTGAGCCACAGGAGCCGCCCTCAACTCCTGTTTCTTTATCTGTAGGATGACAACCCTTCCCACTCAGGCTCCCTGGTCAGCCATTCCTCATTGACAATGGTCATCAGACCTAGCAAAACCTAGCCTGGTGACTTGGATGTGAGCTGAGCCACATGTTTAGGGAACAGATTCACAGAGGAGCCCTGGGAAAGGCTGAGGGACCCTGACTCTGGGCATGGCAGCTACAGTGACCATGCCTCCAGTCCAGTGGGAGCCTCACCCTAGAATGGCACCCAGAGTCCAGAGTCCGAGGTGGATGGTGAGGGCATATTCCCAGAGCTCTATCACATTCATCTGATGAGCTAGAGGTCAAAGTTTCACTGTCCCAAAGGACAGTGGAAACCTGGGAAACCTCCTTTGATTTTTTTCTTTCTTTTTTTTTTTTTTTGATACATAAATTAACCTATTTATTAGTGGCTTGTGTTGTCTGAAAAGGTAGAGCTTCTACTGGTCTTTCAGTTCCTTGAGTCTTCTAATCGCAGACTTTACTGTAACAGCAGAAGCGATGCTGTAGGTCCAGGCACCACCAGCTACCGTTTTCATGCAGGAACCACAGTGCCAGATCCCCACAGCTCGTCTGTTCATCTTGGTTTGCCACAGAAGGAGCAAGTGTACTTGGCGTGCTGGCTGATTTCAATCTTCTTCACCATTTTCCGGAGGGAGGCACCATAGTGGGTCCCGTATTTACCGACGATCCCGACCTTCTTGGTGCATTTAGCCATGTCGTCACGAACTAGGTCGGAGCCAAAGAGGCTCCTTTGATTTTTTTTCAGCAAGGGGAAGAAGCTTTCAGGCTGTGAGTCCCTGGGTCCTGCCAGACCACTCAGGAGTGGGGAGGGGTGTGGCTGTATCCAGCTTGTTATGAAGGGACTGCCATTCTCAGGATGGGCCCGGTGAGATAAACAGTGTCAACATGGTACAAGCATGACCATACAGGACAGGCCTGGGAGCACGATTATAAACCATGGGACAAACCTTACTGAGTTCCATCCCCTCGTCAGAGCTTGTGTATACATGGAACCTCAGGCTAAGCTGAAAGGTCTCCCATGTCAAAGCCAACTTGTCCTTGGTAGTTAAAGAGGAAGGGCACCAACAACACCATAGGACTACGAACAAGATAACAGACCACAGGAACAATGATGATTCCTGTCCAAAGGCTCCTTTCAACATGACATAGGCATCTCTGGGTAAGTCACTCAGAAGTTAAGCCATCCCAGTGGATGTGAAATGATATCTTCCTGTGGTTTGGTTTGCGCTTCCTTCAACTAATGTGGTTGAACATTTTATCATGTGCTTGTTGGATATTTGCATATCTTTTTTTGTTTTTAGAGAAAGAGTCTCACTTATGTTGCCCTTGGTAGAGTGCCTTGGTGTCACAGCTCACAGCAACCTCAAACTCCTGGGCTCAAGCAATCCTCTTGCCTCAGCCTCCCAAGGAGCTGGGACCACAGGTGCCCGCCACAATGCGCCGCCATTTTTTGATTGCAGCCGTCATTGTTGTTTGGGAGGTCTGGGCTGAACCCGCCAGCTCAGCTGTATGTGGCTAGCGCCTTAGCCCGTTGAGCCACAGGCGCGGAGCCGAGACAGAGTCTCACTTTATCGCCCTCGGTAGAGTGCCATGGCATCACACAGCTCACAGCAACCTCCAACTCCTGGGATTAGGCGATTCTCTTGCCTCAGCCTCCCGAGTAGCTGGCACTACAGGCGCCTGCCACAACCCCTGGCTATTTTTTTGTTGTTGCAGTTTGGCTGGGGCTGGGGTTTAACCTGCCACCCTTGGTATATAGGGCTGGTTCCCTACACACTGAGCCACAGGTGCCACCCCCTCTGCCCTTTTTTTTTTTTTTTTTTGCTTTCAATTTCAGCTGGCTTCCACTCTTCTTAGTTTGGAGGGCTTTTTGTTCGTTTGTTTTCCTTTCTTCCTTTAGTGATTCTCTTGCCCTTTGCCTCCCAAGTAGCTGGGATTACAGGCATCTGCCACAACACCCAGTGTTTTTTTTTTTTTTGGTAGAGATGGGGTCTTTTACTCTGGCTCACTCCAACTCATGCTGGTCTCAAACCCTCTGAGCTCAGGAAATCCACCCCTCTCACCGCACACCCCCCAGAGCCCCACACCCTCCCCCCCACCCCCACCCCCCAACCTCCCAGCCCGCCTCAGCCTCCCACAGCAATGGGACTACAGGCGTGAGCCACCACATCCGTCAGGCCTCTCTACCCATTTTTAATGGGGTTATTTGTCTTATTTTTGTTGAGTTGTAAGAGTTCTTTTTTTTTTTTCCTTTTTGTAGAGACAGAGTCTCACCTTATTGCCCTCAGTAGAGTGCCGTGGTGTCACACAGCTCACAGCAACCTCTAACTCCTGGACTTAGGCAATTCGCTTGCCTCAGCCTCCCAAGTAGCTGGGACCATAGGTGCCTGCCACAATGCCCGGCTATTTTTCTGTTTTGCAGTTTGGCTGAGGCCGGGTTTGAACCCGCCACCTTCAGTATATGGGGCCGGTGCCCTACTCAATGAGCCACAGGCTCCGCCCAGTAAGAGTTGGGGGGGGTTTTGTTTGTTTGTTTGTTTGTTTTTGTCTTTTTGAGACAGAGCCTCAAGCTGTCACCCTGGATAGAGTGCTCTGGCATCACAGCTCACAGCAACCTCCAACTCCTGGGCTCAAATGAGTCTCCTGCTTCCACCTCTATAGTAGCTGGGACTACAGGCACCCACCACAACGTCCAGCCATTTTTTGGTTGCAGCCGTCATTGTTGTTTGGCAGGCCCAGGCTGGATTCGAACCCGCCAGCTCAGGTGTACGAGGCTGGCGCCTTAGCCACTTGAGCCACAGGCGCCAAGCCCAGTAAGAGTTCATTTTTAACTGCCATATGAATTGTATTAACTCATGCTAGTTTTGAACCAGGGGCCTCATGAAGCATATTGAACTAGTGGATAGGTGGGAAGAGTTGTTGCCTGCTTGCATGCTGTGGAACCTCTGCTCATTGTTTCCACTGTCAACATGTCTGCCCTGCCTCCCGTTGCCTGGCTCTAGTTGGCCTGCCCAAGTACACCACATGAATTGGACTGTGTTCTCTGATTACCATAACTTCCAATAGCTCATTTCCCCTTGAATGTCTGCCTGACAGCTCTTTGAACAAAATCAGTATGAGGACCAGCTCATTCCTGTAATCCTAGCCCTCTGGGAGGCAAAGGAGGGTGGATTGCTTGAGCTCAGGAGTTCAAGACCAGTCTGAACAAGAGCAAGACCCTGTTTCCAAAAATAGTCCAGCATTGTGGCAGGCACCTGTAGTCCCAGCTTCTTGGGAGGCTGAGGCAAAAGAATTGTTGGAGCCCAAGAGTTTGAGGCTGCTGTGAGCTGTGATGCCATGCACTCTACCAAGGGTAACAAAATGAGACTCTGTCTCAAATAAATAAATAAACAAAATATAAATATAAATATATATATATATATATATATGATAGTATACAGTGACATGACTTAGTTGTACACATTTAGGGGGTATGATTCAAAAGTCACCATCCAGGAACACCCAAGTTCCACTCTAGACATGACCAAATACTTGTAGAATGACAAAAGATTCAATCTTCAGAAACAAATGTGTCATGAGTCACCTACAACTCACATTGCATGCAAACAGTATGAAAACTGTTTCTAGCATTACATGAGCTGCATATAACTCAGTACAGAACACAATATGAAAAACAACAACTTTTTTGGCTGGGCCCAGTGACTCACGTCTGTAAATCCTAGCACTCTGGGAGGCCAAGGCATAGAGGATCCCTTAAGCTCAGGAGTTTGAGACCAGTCTGTGCAAGAGCAAGACACTGTCTCTACTGCAAAAAAGAAAAATTAATCAGGCATTGTAGCAGGCACCTGTGGTCCCAGCTACTCAGGAAGGCTGAGGCAAGAGGATTGCTTGAGCTCAGGAGTTTGAGGTTGTTGTGAGCTAGGCTGATGTCATGGCACTCTAGCTTGGGCAACAGAGTGAGACTCTGTCTCAAAAAAAGAAAAAAACTAATTGCCTAATCACATTTACAAAGATTTACTCCTATGTATTCTTCTAAGAGATTGAAAGTTTTAGCTCTTGGGCGGTGCCTATGGCTCAGTGAGTAGGGCACACCAAGGGTGGCAGGTTCGAACCCGCCCCCAGCCAAACTGCAACAAAAAAATAGCCGGGCATTGTGGCAGGCACCTATAGTCCCAGCCATTCGGGAGGCTGACAGGAGAGAATCACCTAAGTCCAAGAACTGCAGGTTGCTGTGAGCTGCAACGCTACTGCACTCTACTGAGGGGACAAAGAGAAACTCTGTCTCAAAAAAAAAAAAAAGTTTTAGTTCTTAGCTGGGCGTTGTGGTGGGCACCTGTAGTCCCAGATACTCAGGAGGCTGAGGCAAGAATCGCCTAAGCCCAGGAACTGGAAGTTGCTGTGAGCTGTGTGACACCATCACACTCTACCGAAGGCGATAAAGTGAGACTCCATCTCTGCAAAAAAAAATTTAAAAAAGAAAAAAGTTTAGGGCGGCGCCTGTGGCTTATGGAGTAGGGTGTTGGCCCCATATACCAAAGGTGGCGGGTTCAGACCTGGCCTCGACGAACTGCGAAACAGAAAAATAGCCAGGCGTTGTGGTGGGTGCCTTTAGTCCCAGCTACTCAGGAGGCTGAGACAAGAATCGCCTAAGCCCAGGAGTTGGAGGTTGCTGTGAGCTGTGTGACGCCACGGCACTCTACTGAGGGCAATAAAGTGAGACTGTCTCTACCAAAAAAAAAAGTTTTAGTTCTTATGGTGTAGTCTGTAATCTGTATATCGGGAGAGGTCAAGGTCCAACCTTCTTCATTCTTTCATGTGTTCGCCTACTTGTTCTACCAGTTTTGCTAAAAAGAGTCTGTACATTGAATGGTCTCAGCATACTTATGGAAAATCAACTGACCATAAACGTAAGGGGTCAGCCTTGATTCTATTCCACTGACCTATATGTCTAGCCTTATTCCAGTAGCACACTTTTTCTTTTTTTTTTTTTTGCAGTTTTTGGCCGGGGTTGGGCTTGAACTCACTACCTCTGGCATATGGGGCCAGCGCCCTACTCACTGAGCCACAGGCGCCGCCCAGCACACTTTTTCTTTCTTGCTTGCTTGCTTTTTTTTTTTTTTTTTGAGACAGTCTTACTATGTCACCCTCGAAAGAGTGTTATGGTGTCACAGCTCACAGCAACCTCAAACTCTTGGACTTAAGCAATTCTCTTGCCTCAACTTCCCAAGTAGCTGAGACTGCAAGCACCTGCCACAACGCCCAGTGTTTTTTTTGTTGTTGCAGTTGTCATTGTTTAGCAGGCCCAGGCTGGGTTCGAACCCTCCAGCCTGGGCGTATGTGGCTGGTACCATAAACACTGTGCTACAGACGCCAAGCCTCTTTTTTTTTAAACAGGGTCTTGATCTGTCACACAAGCTGGAGTGCAGCGTTGTCATCATAGCTCACGGGAGCTTCAGACTCTTGGGCACAAGTGATGCTCTTGCCTCAGGCCCCTGGTTAGCTTGAATTACAGGTGCCACTGGGCTAGGCTAATTATTATTATTATTTTTTTTTATTGAAACAGAATCTCACTTTGTCACCCTAGGTAGAGTGCCATGATGTCATAGTTCACAGCAACCTCAAACTTGCGTTCAAGTGATCTGCTTGCCTCAGCCTCCTTAGTAGATGGGATTACAGACACCCAATACAATGCCAGGCTTTTTTGTTTGTTTTGTTGTTGTTGTTGTTGCATTTCTCTCTCTCTCTCTCTTTTTTTGTTGTTGTTGTTGTTTTTGTTTAGCAGGCCCAGCCACTTCCAACACACCAGTCCCAGGGCATGTGGCTGGAGGCCTAACCATTGAGCTATAGGCACCTAGCTCAGGTTAATTTTTTTTTTTTTACCCTCGAGCTGTCGCCCAGGGTAGAGTACTGTGGCATCACAGCTCACAGCAACCTCCAACTCCTGAGCTCAAGCGATTTTCCCACCTCTGCCTCCCAAGTAGCTGGGACTACAGGCGCCTGCCACAAAGCCCGACTATTTTTTGGTTGCAGCCGTCATTGTTGTTTGGCGGGCTCAGACTGGATTAGGACCCGCCAACTTAGGTGTGACTGGAGCCTTAGCCACTTGAGCCACAGGCACCGAGCCAAGGCTAATTTTTTATTTCTTTTTGTGGGGTCAGAGCGTCTCACTATGTTGCCCAAGCTGGTCTTTAACTCCTGGTCTCAAGCAATCTTTCCACCTTGACCTCTCAAAGCGCTGGGATTACAGGCCTGAGACAACCCACTGATTATTGTAACTTTGTAGTAATTTAATAAAATTTAAATGACTCACATCAAGGGCTGTTCTGGTAGGGGAGAAGCTTGAAAATCACCTATAGTTCTGAGGGCTACATGTGGAAGCGGGGTGTCCTCTGACGTGTTTTCAGGGCCTGAAGGGTCTGTCTGCCTGGGCCCTCGCAGGTGCAGCCCCCAAAGCGCTCATCTTACACTGGAAGGACCCCTAGACAGTAACAGCCCACAAAGTCGGGATCCTCACCCACCCTGTTTCTGAGGGAAGGTAGTGTCTTTCACCCCACTTTCTTCCTCCCGCGCCTGCTCACACCGCCTTCCCCTAACCGTCCCTAACACCAGCCCCCCACACCGCAACAGGCGGAGTTGGGAGGTGGGTCCCTGCCCCTGCCCCGGCGGGGTTCCCGCCCAGTCCCCGCCCACCTCCCGCTGGACTGGATGTCCCGGCGGTCCCCGCTGCGGGCAGGGCGGGTCTCTGGTCGCCACACCGGGAGGGAGTGGAGCGGCCTCTCCGCCGGCACAGCTGGCTTTCCGGGCCCCCGCTTGCCTCCATGGTGTCCCTCCCGTCTGAGTTCCCGCTGGCGCAGTAACAGACCCCCTGGGCCTCGGGGTCCCTTCTCGCCCGTGGCGGGCTCAGTGGGGGGTAAGGATCCCGGAAAGTCTTCCCGACCCAGCTGTGGGTTGCCCGCGTCCCCAGGCTGGCTTTTAGAACCTGGGGTGACAGAGCTCTGAGAGGGGCTCTCCAGAGGGGCTCCTCGACCTCTGAAGCCTGGGGGTAGGGGGTCGGGCACTGCCTGGGCGTCCCAGAAGCCCCACCCAGAGGAGATGGGTCCCTGGAGAAGTGGGAAACCAGAGGGGAGGGGGCCTGGGTGAGAGGAGGTCCTGAGGTCCCCCTTCTTCTAGGCTGTGGTCTGCGGGCTCCTGCTGACAACGTGAGGGTGGCACTTTCCCCCTCCAGACTCTGGCCAAGCAAGCACAGGGGTTTGAGGGATTTGGGGCCCCAACCTCAGGTTGGCTGCTCTCTTGCTCTTCCGCTGTCCTGGAGCCCTTCTGCTGCACCACTGTTGGGGCGCCTCCTTGATATGGAATCTGGGGAGGGAAGGGTCCCCAAGGCCTGCCTAGGGCTGCCCATCTGTACTCAGCTTCCAGGGCTGGTGGTTGGTTCTGGTTGTCAGCCTGGGCCTCTCCTACCATGCCAGAAGACCGGGGAAGGAGAGGAGGCCACCCCTCCATCCTGGACATCTGCTGTCTATCCTCAAACCCCACACGAGAGCATCAGTTCACCCCTGAGACCATGCCTGCAAGTTCCAAGGGCCTATCAAGCACCCTGTTATCAGACGGGAAGCCCTAAAAACAGACTGGGGGTGGTGTGAGATGGGAGAAGGACCAGAACCATCAGCCCTACTCACAAACCCAGCTTCGTGCCGCCTGGCCATGAAGTTGGTCTTGCCAGGCCTGGGGCTCTCTGAGACCTGAGATTGGTAGCTCCCATGACCTAGCCTCACCCCTAGTTCCAAGAAGTGAGGGCAAAGTGTCTTTCTTATTCCTATCTTCCTCCTCGGTTCCCACTCACACCAGGCAGCAACTCATGGTTCCCAGTGCAAAGAAAAGACCGCTTCCCCACCGGGGCAGAGGTGAAGCCAGAGCCCCAGCTCCATCTCTTCTCTGCCCTGCTGAGTCTTCTGGAATGGACCCACCTGCCAGGAAGCCAGATCACTGTTGCTCTTGGGCTTACCTGCCCCCTCAGGAACACAGGTGAGTCCCACCTACTCTCTGTGCTTGGCCAGAAGCTAGGTGAGAGTAGAAGAGGGTGGGAGAGGTGCAGGTGACGGGAAACAAGAGAATGTCCACTTCAGTGTGATGTGGAGCACCATTGAGGAGGGAAAACAGGAAGCGGGGCGCGCACAGCCTGGGGTGGGAGTGAGGGCAGCTTCCTAGGGATATTGCAAGGGCTGAATCTTGAAAGATCAGCTGGAACTTTTCCCCAGCTAAGAATTTTGGAACACAGCGGTCAAAGTCGTGAGGAGGGGCCAGCTTGATGGAAGAGGGGTTGGGGGATTAAATGGACATGATACTGTGTGACCTGACCTGGGAGTAGCTGGGAGTGAGAGAGGGGACAGCCCCCTCATGGACAACTGCACATGGGTGGGCGGTAGGCTCCCAGAGGGAGGCCAGGGTCCTGAGACCTTGGAGGCAGGGCTCCCAGTGTGCAGAGATACAGCAAAGTACACAGGGCTTCCTGGGCTCTGATTGTCCTGTAGCCCAGGACCAGGAGAGATCTGGAGAAAGGAGATGCTCAGAAGAGCCAGCCCCACTGAAAAGTTCCAGAGGGAAGACAGGTACTGAAGTGAAGGTCACAGGAGCCTGGGCAAAAGTCCCCAAAAAGACAGTCTAGAAAAGTGGATGCTGAGAAGAGCATTAAGGGAGTCTTCACAGAGGGGGGAAGACGACGAGGAACAAGAAGGGACCAGAGCAGGAATGAGGAGAGAGTGGGAAGAGCAAAAGGGAGCAGGAAGGCTGGTGGGCCTGTGTGAAGTGGAGAGGGGAAGGTGGCAGGTGGAAAGCTGAGAGGCCAGAGGGGCAGGGAGGAGGGGTGAGCTATGGAGAAGGCCGTGGAAGCTTGACATTCAGGGCAGCACTGTCAGGATCAAGTGGCACCGTGGCCTTTCCATTTGCTGAGGAAACAAATCCCAGAAGAGGCGAGAGCCAGTTTGCTAGAGAAGCCACATCTGAGGTATTGTCCAGGAGGACTGAGGATCATGGCTGGGAGGGTCTCTAGCACCAGATGTCCCAGGCAGCTCACACATTCCCATTTACACCTGAGGCGGTGACAAATGGGACTCTTATCTTGGCTGGGTTCCTGGGGTTCTCTGGGAGGGAGGAGGATTGTAGGCCCTGAAGGAGGGAAGTCAGGGTGGATCCTGCTTGGGTGCCTCTGAAAACTTCTAGGCCTGGGGGTAAGGGGTGGGGTGCTGGGTTTGGCAGGAAGAGGGGGTTTCATATTTCTGGGAGTTTCCAAGATTCTTCTCAGGACCTGAGGTAAAAAGGAGAGATGCTGAAGGAGCAGCGGCTCTGGGATCAGTTGGCTTAGCAGAGTGAAGGCCTCCCACTGCCTGCCACAGGGGCAAGGGCGCCCAGAGCCTGAAGTGAAGTTTGGTGAGGGCTTGTAGAGAGAACAGCGAGCAGGAGACAGAAGGGGAGGTTGGAACAGGGGCATTGGAAAAGGGCTCTGAATTTGGGAAGGGAGCCCTGGGACTTTGGAGGCCTGATTACAGCAGCTTCTGTGATGAGGGGCCATGGCCGGGACAGTGGCACTTTCTGTGCCAGGGGTGTGAAGGAGTGTGTGTTCATGCATCCCAGGCGCGTGTGCGCCTCTGTGCGTGCGTATGAGTCTGAGTGCCTCCACAGTGTGTGACTGAACATCTCTCTCTACGTGTTTGCAGGAGTGTCTGTATGTCTGTGGGGTTTGTGTCCGTGTGGATCTGACGTTTCTCTGTGTGCGTTCATGTGAGCGTCTTCATCTGAGTTCATTTGCCGTGGGGGTCGGTGTCTCCCCTGTGTGTGTATCTCTGTGCCTGTCTGCATGCGGTGTGAGCGCTCCATGGTCTGTGTCCAGGTGTGACTGTGTACGTATGTGTGTCTCTGGTGGAGAAGCCCTGGTGGGTGAAAGGGCATTATTCAGCATGATTGTGGAACTTGATTCTTGGCCTTGACTTCCTTCAGGTGAGAACGGTGCCTTCTTTGAAGTCTCTGGTTGGGCGCTTGGGAAGCTGTTGTGTGTACTCTCCTGAGGGTGCCCAGCACCACCTCATTCTCCCCGGCCTTCACTGACAGTGAACTTTGCTGTTTATGAGGCATTACAAAAGTCTGTGTTTGTGTGCAGAAAGCCAGGCCATGGGTTTTTGTAGATTTACTTGTGTATGGCTTTGGGGGTGTTAGGACCACACTGGCCCCAAGTCAGCTCTGTTCTACAAGCAGTTATTTGGTGGGTGAGGAGGATCCACCTGCTGACAGCCGAGTGATGTAACAACTGGGAAGAATTCTACTCCCTTACCTTGTGCCACCAATTGCCACCTGCCCTGTCCTGTGCCTCCTGTCCTTCCTGCCACCTCCTGCCTGGCTGGCTCTGGGAAGTGGGTGGAAGGAGATGTCAAAACCAATGTGTGGGCCTCTGGCCACCTCCCAGGGGTGGTGCTCCTCTGTGACACCTGGTGCTGAGGCATGAGGAAGGGATGATCTCAGCCACCCTGGGAAGGTGGCAGGTGGGCCAGGAAGACTGGCACGGCACCCTCCCAACCACTGAATTCCGTTCTGTACCCTCCCCAGGCAGCGGTCACAGTGGCGGTGAGGCTGTGTTTGGGAGCACAGGATGCCCCAGGCCCTGGAGCAGGCAGATGGCAGGTGGGCCTGGGTGGTACTGCTGGCCTCGCTGGTGTCCCAGGGCCTCACCCTGGGCTTCCCCACGTGCATTGGCGTCTTCTTCACGGAACTGAAGCGTGACTTCCAGGCAAGCAACAGCGAGACCTCCTGGGTCCCCTCCATCATGATAGCTGTGATCCACGTTGGCGGTGAGCAGCCAGGGACAGGGCCGAGGGAGGTATGAAAGAGAGCCTGGGGTGGGGGAGAAAGGCCCAACCTCCCTGGCCTCCTGAATCTCTCTCTCTCTCTCTGAGACCAGAGTCTTTGCCTCCTGGGTGAATTCCTAATATAACTTGATTTCATTCAGCAGGGCCCCCTGGCTGGAATCCAGCTGGGTCAGGTTGTGTCCCCAGGAGGCTGGGTTGGGCGGGGGGGGGGGGGGGGGGAA
>CAUYON010202348.1:0-15501 GCA_963573935.1 Arctocebus calabarensis
CAAAACAAAAAAATAGCCGGGCGCTGTGGCGGGCGCCTGTAGTCCCAGCTACTAGGGAGGCTGAGGCAAGAGAATCGCTTAAGCTCAAGAGCTGGAGGTTGCTGTGAGCAGTGTGACGCCACGGCACTCTACCCAGGGCGACAAAGTGAGAGTCTGTCTCTACAAAAAAAAAAAAAAAGTTGATTTTAAAAGTAAAAAATAAAGTATCTCTTGCTTCTGGTGAAAAATGGATTATAGAGAGTCAGGAGGCAAAGCACTGGATGCTTGATAAAGGAAATAAAGGTTAGGCATCACTCACTGCCCCAGCCATCTGGAGTCCAGAGTCTGTTTATAAATGCAGTGTTAATGAGCTTGTATGGATGCTCAGCTGGGTTAGTAGCACAGGAGGTGGACTCATTCATCAGAATAAAGCCAAAGCTAAAGGGAAATGGATCTGAAGGAACTGAGGAGCTAGAGACGAAGGGGATAAATCCAAGGACGCCTCTTAGAGAAGGCAGCCTGGTCTGACAGGAGGAGAAGGAGCCAGAATGCCTTGCCCCTGCTGCTCTTGTGGGCAGACCTCAGCAGAAAGGACTGTCACAAGGTGACACAGAAGTGAAGGTGGGGTGTGGGGTTCTGAGAGCTGGGGGTCAAGGCCAGCGATCCAAGTGTCTCTTCAGGTACAGACAGTATGTGTGAGCGCACCAGGACAGGACCCTCGAAGGGGCAGGAAGGGCGCCAACCCCACTCTTGCTGGACTAGATGGGGCTGTGTCTCCAGGTCCTTCACTCAACACTCGCTTGATTCTCGAGCTTCTTTTGCGGAATCACGGGGTCCCTGGCAGTGTGACTTTTGACAGGTTATTCCATCCGAGTCTTAGTTTGCTTATATTTAAAGCAGGAATACAAATGAAAATGAGGCCCTCTATTAAGGTCCTTAACATATTGTCTGGCATATAATAGCCATTGGATGCATGGAAATTTATTAGTATCATTATTAGTGAGACAAGACTAATACAAGGGGAACGAATGAGAGAACAGTTTATGACAGGATATAATTAGAGATATTTTTAGATGACACGGACCAGACCAGCCTTCAGGCTTGGAAGCAGAGTAGGAAAGGAAACACACGAAAAGTGGAGTTAACTCATCTTTCATGCATTGTATAAATATGCCTTAGGGACTTGCTAGGGTCCTTTCTCCCCTCATAGCTACCACTCTTTGGGATACTTAGATTTATTTTTGTGTTTGTTTATTTCTGTATCTTCCACTAGACCATGATTTTCAACGAGTGTGCCACAGCACACTGGTGTACTGTGAGAGGATCTTGGGTGTGTCATGACAATTTTTAAAGATCGTTAATTAAATGATTTCAAAAGCACAGTAAGGATATTCTTTTTTTTCCTCTTTTTTTGGATCAACATAATTTCAAGTGTGTCATGATAAACCAAGGTTGACAAACACTGCACTGGACTGACTGCTCCAGGAGGACAGGGATTATAGCTTTCTCCTCGGAGCACAGCATAGCACCACCCACAAATACGTGTCCAATGAATGCCAGGTCTGCGCAGGGTGCAAGGTTCAGGGTTATGCTATATGCCCTCATAGAGCACTCAGTCGAAAGGGGGAGCCAGAGTGACTTAAATAATTCCTCCAAGGTCAGTTTGGAGGTCTTTGGGAGAGCAGAAACTTCCAGGGAGGAAGGAGAGACTGAGCAGAGGGGAGCTAACGGGGCTGGCACAGGAGCCCTGGCAGCAGGAAGGAGGGGATCAAGGAAAAAGTGGGGGGAAGAGGTGCCTACCCTTGGTCAAGGAGTCGCCCAGCGTGGGGCTTAGGGGCTGGCAGGGAAACTCCCAGTGAGGAAGCTGCAGAATGAGCAAGCAGGTTTGGGGTCACCCCATATACTCTCCATAAAAACACAGATTGAGATGAGGACCCCCACTCTGGGTAATAGGAGTTGTGGGGGAAGGGGCGAGTCAAGGCTCAGGAAGGAGCCCTGAGCTCCTGAGGGCTCTGAGAGGGCTCTCCTGGGGAGGAGAGTGGGGCTGGGAGAAGCGGCCAGATGATTTAATTCCACTGCAATGTGGTGGCTGATGAATTTTTTTTTTTTTTTTTGAGACAGAGCCTCAAGCTGTCACCCTGGATAGAGTGCTGTGGCATCACAGCTCACAGCAACCTCCAACTCCTGAGCTCAAGCCAGTCTCTTGCCTCTGCCTCCCAAGTAGCTGGGACTACAGGCGCCCGGCCATTTTTTGGTTGCAGCCGTCATTGTTGTTTGGCGGGCCTGGGCTGGATTCGAACTCCCAGCTCAGGTGCACGTGGCTGGCGCCTTAGCCTGTTGAGCCACAGGCGCCGAGCCAATGGCTGACGAATTTTATACCTCCTCCCGAGCTCAGCCATAAGAGTAGCCCAAGGACTAGAGGAGCGAGGAAGAAGCAAAGAGAAAGAAGAGAGCATGAAGTGAGCAGCTGGGGGCGGGAGGAAAGACAGGAAATGGAGGGATGAGTGGAAAGGGAGAGGGAAGCAAAGAGAAAGTGGGGGAGGCGGGGGAAAGAACAGGAGAGAAAGGGTGGAAGAGGGAGAAGGGATGGTGGGAAGGGGTGTCCTGTCACAGCAAGCAGAGTGTGGCATCCTTGAGAACCAAGTTCCTCTCTACCTGTTCCAGCCCGTTGGTGGAAACAGCAACCGGGAGGCCATCATAAACCAGGTTTTGGAGAGGGCTGGTCCCCCTCTATCCCGGGTCTTTCCCTTCCTCCTCCTGCCCACACTGCTCCTTACGCCTCCCCTCTTGTTCCCTCACTCCAGAACTAACAGGAGGAGGGTGGCTGCCTGCCCAGAGCTACTGCATTCGGAAGGAGCCGACAGATGAGTAACGCTAATGGTATAATAAACAGTGCTAATGACAACACCCTGCCATGTACCCAGCACCTGTCTCCAAGGAGCCCAAAGCTCTATCAAATCCAAGTTCCACTTGAGACAGAAGAGGGCTTTTCTTTCTTCCAATGAAGATCTGAATATAAGAGAGGACCTTGAATTCCAGCGTGAGAGAAGCAGGGTAGACAGAAGGAAGAACTTCCCAACAAAGTTATTTTAGTTTGACATTAGACTGATCCTGATGGGGACAATAAACGTGTGGAGGTAAAGAAGCCTTCATTTCTGAGGGTTCTATGGATGCAGAGCCGTCGCTGTCCTGGGTTGCCTTCCCTAGCCCCACACTACTCGATAACTCTACAGCCTTTCACTGAGCCCAGGCCCATGGAGCAGACAGTCAGAGCTGCCAGCCACCTTTCAAAACATGTTTTGCCTTTTTGCCTTCATTCTGTGGCTTGGCTCAACTGGGGCTGAAAATTCCCCACACCTGGGGTGGGCCAAGACGGGATGCTTCATTGCTAGCATAACTGTTTCCAGCCCCAAAGCCCCGCTCTGTCCTCAGAGCAGACTCATGGGATGGGACAGCCATTCTGAGATTAGCAAGGGGCAGCTTCCAGGGACCAAATGGGGAGAGGGCATCAGGATGCGATGGGTGGAGGGTCTGTTCTCACTGCAGTGACCTCAGTCCCATCCCCAGAGTGCCTCCAAAGAAAGGGTCCCCAGGATGGTCTTCTGAGGCTTGGCTGGTGGTGGCTGGATGAGCTCACTGCAGAGAGGTGACTGGATGGAGGGACAGCATTTGTGCCCAATAAATTGCTGCCCTAGCTTGAAGCCCTCAGTTTGGAACGCTCTTGGCTGAGGCCACCGTTGATGGACGCCAAGACCAGCATAAACACTGCAGAAGAAACACAGTGTCTCTTGGCAAGGACACCTCATAACAATGCTCTGGATCCCTCCAAAGCCCGATTTCATGAGCTACAGCCATAAAAAGTTCTTATCCTGTACCGTATACCTTGGAGGCAGACAGTCCCCATGGGTCTCAGTGCCCTCAGATTGTCCTGTCCGCATCTGTACTGGCCGTCTTAGAGTGGAGTAGAGGGAAGCGAGTCTCCTCACTTGCTCCGTGGAACACTCTGAGCAGCCCCCAAGCTCCTGCCACCCTCCCTGGGCACTGACGGGGAGGAAGAGCAGGATGAAGCCGCACACGGCTCCCCTTTCCCACACCGCTGATGGGGAGAACCCTTCTCTCACTGCTCTTGGAAAATGACAGGCTGAAAGGGGGAGACACAACCCCTCTGCCTGGGGCTACTCAGCCAGTCTAAAGTGGATGTGGGGGTCCGGGGACAATCCACAGGCAAGCACATGCAAGTGAGCATAAGAGCGGAGGGGGCTGCTGAGGCCGCCTGCCCAGAGGAGGGGTGCTGTGAACAGTTCCAGGAGGGCTGGTGGCCCCACTCTCTGGAGAACCAAGCCTGGGCATACCAGGCGTGACAGCTGCAGAGCAGCTATGGTCTGTGTCCCTCTGCCTCAGCCTGCTCCAGGTCACCTGCTTCCGGAGGGCCCCAGGCAGGGGACCTTTCAGGCCAGGGTGCATTGCTGGTAACATCCCGTAAGAGCAGTTCTGAGGTTGAGGAGGGAGAAACGCACTGAACACGTTCTTGGTTTCCGTCTTTGCCTCTGACTGGGTCCTCTCCGTTTGGTGGGGCAAGAATCAGGAGGCTCACAGATTCAGACGGGAGCCAGGGGTGGTCAGACACGTGGCTCGGCCCCTGAGCCCTGTGATTTGGCTCTGAACAAGGCCAGGACTGTGCATGGGGGTTAGAAGGAGGGGCCCCGAGGAGGCCAAGAGGGAGACAGGGAGCCACTCCCTGAGCTGCAGGCCAACCAGTCATTTTTCCAGACTGGGCAAGCAGAGCAAAATAAAGGAGAAATACAGAGAAAGGGGGCTGAGGCTCGTGAGAGTAAGGAGAGGGAGACACCTGCTAGAAGAGATGACGGTTCTGTTATTGCAGTGAAAGCCACAGACCAGGCCTCAGGAGAACAGGTTTCCAACCCAGCTTGACACCAGGGATAGCGTGGGCAGGGGCCAAGTCCTGTCATGTTTTATGAACACACACGCGTATGCAAACACACTCGCTAGCTCAGAGTCAGTGGATTACTACTCATTTTGCAAGCATTGATCATTATAACGTGAACAGTGAGGACCCTGCAGGGTTCGCATCCTAGCAGCAACACTTACTGAAACTATATAATACTCTGTGCTTTAACTCCCTCGTCAGTAAAATGGGGGTGTTAATAATAGCACCTACCTACTCCTGAGGCTGTTATGAGGATGAAATGAACCAACTCCCTGTCAGACACAGTGAAGTGCTCAGTATGCATTAGTTATTCTGATTATGTATTTTCCAAGAGCTGAGTCTCTGCTTTGGAAACCCTCTGTCACCCAGAGGAGGTAGATGTAGCAACAAGCAGTTGTGTAGTAAATGCAATCACAAAGCTGGGGCCCAGGGAAGCACAGCCAAGAGCAGGCTCACTCTGCCTGTGAGAACCTAGAAGAGCTTCATAAAGGTGAGAGCAAGTTGGCTCTTGCAGGGTGAATAGGAGTTTCCCACGTGGAGAATAGGAGAAAGGAGGATACCTGAACCCAGATTGGGCAAAGGCCTAGAGACACGAAAACCCAGGGAACCGTGATCCCATGAGTCTGGTTCTCAGGTTCCACAGGAAATGTGGAGGGAAATGAGAATAGCAGGAAAGCTAGGTCCAACTGCAAGGGCCTCAAATGCCATGCTAAGGCATTTGGATTTTATTTAGTAGACACCTGTGAGACACAGAATTTTAACCAATGGAATTACATGATCAGGTTTGTGTTTGGGGAAATAACACATTTGGTGTATCATGGAAAATAGGTTAAAAAGTGAGAAAGATTCAGGGAAAAAAAAAAAGCAGAAGGATTTTGCAAGGACTCAGGCAAACACACAAGAGGAGAAACTATTCTAATGCTTCTAGTCTCCCTACCCAGTTAGCACTAGGGCTGGAGTGCAGGATACCAAATGCCTATAGATGGGGTCCTGGGGCTCCAAAGAAGAAACGGACTTGGCACAGGCCCACAGGAGCTGGGGGATGAGGCAGACTGGAGGACAAGAGGGCAGGGGAGTGACACAGGTCTGAGGGCAGTCATCTACTAGGGGACAGCTGGAGCACACAGGTGGAGCCAGAGGTTAAAGAGGACAGTGCTGTCAGGAGAGCGTCCTAGAAGATGACACGTGGGGAAGCTTTCTAGACAACAGGAGCAGTGGGCAAAGATGAAACTGTAGAATGGCTTTGAGTGCTCTTGTTGCTGTGAGACAGTCACATAGCTGGAGCCCAGAGTTTGAAAAATAGGGCTGGAAAGGGAAGCAAGGTGATAGAGCATGAATCTTGGACTGTAATTCTCAGCCTAGGGTATAGGTCAGAATCACTCATGATGACAGCCTTTGAAAACAGAGATAGGGTGGTGCCTGTAACTCAGTGGGTAAGGTGCCGGCCACATACACCAAGGCTGGTGGGTTTGAACCCGAGCTGGGCCAGCTAAAACAACAATGACGACTGCACCAACAAAAAAAAACAAATAGCCAGGCATTGTGGCGGACACCTACAGTCCCAGCTACTAGGGAGGCCGAGGCAAAAGAAATCACTTGAGCCCAAGAGAGACAAAGTGAGACACTATCTCAATAAAAAAAACAAGCAAGAAAAAAAAAAACAGGCAAGAGGGGAGGTGACGGTTCAATTCATAACCTTATAGAGATCATAAGATGTATGTTATAAAAGAACTAAGAATATTGACATGGCTTACAGGAACATATGTGCAGAACTTCCTACTTATTTATATAGCCCTATATTTAAATTCTCAGCTACTTAGCCCCAGTCATGCAGAAGATGGGCTATTTAAAAAAAAAAAATGACCAATCAAATTAAACATGAACATGCAAGCATTAAACTTTAAGCACTTTTTCCATATAAAAATGTAGCAACAACACACCGCAGTAACCTTGGCCTCTGTAGTTTCATTTCTACATTTTGCCCACAATGTCAGGCTTGGTATTCTTCACATAATGCTACAGCGATGACATTTTTACGGTTTCCTCTGTGGTCTTTATAATGTACTCTTTACGCAGTATTCTGGGGATTAGAACTTCGTAACAGTTCCTTTATTGCTACACATCCCAGCTGCTTCCAACTCAATTAACATTGCAGGCATGAAGTTTTTGTATATTTCTTGTTTCTTTAGGGTAAATTCTCAACGTTAGAATTCTCAACTTGCAGCCCAGTTGTGAGGAGGGCAGAGCATGGGGATGCTGCCTCATGCAGGGGAAAGCCAGTGGGAGCCAGAGGGCCGTGCCCCTAGCACAGGACAAGGGGCACACGGGAGTTGCCTCAAATTAGCCAAGAGATTGTCTCCTTGGAGTGAACTGCCATAAAACCAAAGGCCAGCGGGAAGAAATGAGCTAGAGGAAAATGCACGCTTGCATCTTGGAAAGTTCAGTGAAATGTTGGGAGAAGAGAAGAGAAGGCTGTGTGGAGAAGAACCATGAAGTGCTAGAGGGAGGGAGGGGGGAGAGAGAGCTCTCGCTAGAAGCTCAGAAAATGAAGCCATCTTAAAATTGAAACTGTCTGAGCTCAGGAATTTGAGATCAGCATGAGCAAGAGTGAGACCCGGTCTCTACTAAAAATAGAAAAACTGGCTTGGCGCCTGTGGCTCAAGCGGCTAAGGCGCCAGCCACATACTCTTGAGCTGGCGGGTTTGAATCCAGCCCCGGCCCACCAAAATACAATGATGGCTGCAACCAAAAAACAGCTGGGTGTTGTGGCAGGCGCCTATAGTCCCAGCTACTTGGGAGGCAGAGGCAGGAGAATCGCTTGAGCCCAGGAATTGGAGGTTGCTGTGAGCTGTGATGCTACAGCACTCTACCGAGGTTAACAGCTTGAGGCTCTGTCTCAAAAAATAAATAAATAAATAAAACTAGAAAAACTAGGGCAGTGCCTGTGGCTCAAAGGAGTAGGGTGCCGGCCCCATATGCCAGAGGTGGCAGGTTCAAACCCTGCCTCAGCCAGAAACTGCAAAAAAAAAAAAGAAAAACTAGTGGGGTGTTGAGCTAGGTGCCTTTAATTGCAGCTACTTGGGAGGCTGAGGCAGGAGGATCACTTGAACCCAGGAGTTAGAAGCTGCAGTGAACTATGATGATACCCTCTGCTCCAGCCCATGGATTATAAGAGCAAGACCCTGTTTAAAAAAAATTTTTAATTGAATCTGTCTATATATTCAAGAAAATATAAATACAATATATGAAAGCTTTGTATGTGAGGGTTCACAGCAGCTGCCAAGCCCTCATACTGAATTCATGTGAGTTCATTCACATGAATGTCCAGAACAGGCAAATCCAGAGATAGAAAGTAGGTTAGCAGTTGCCAGGGGCGGGTGTGGGTGGACAGTGACTGCTAATGGGTATGGGGTTTCTTCTGTGGGGTAATGAAAATGTTCTAAAATTAGATTGGGGTAAGAGTTACCCAGCTTTGTGAATAAACCAAAAAAATCATTGAATTGTTCACTTTAAATTGGTTAAATTTTATGGGTATGGAAATATTGTCTCAAAGCTGTTAAAAAAAAAATGGAACCTGTCATGTAATAACACCCCTGCTTTCTTCCTTTCCCCTCTGTCCCCCGACCGCAGGCTGACCTCATCAAGGTCAGAGACCATGGCTAGTGAGGTGGGGACAGAGGGTCCTGCCTGGAATGTTCACCACAGGGGTATTGGCAATAGTATGTCCTATCCTAGCCGGGGAGGGAGGGAGGAGGAAACCGAACTTTATATCAAGTTCACAGTCATGACACTTAAAGCTTGGAGACTACATTTGTGATTTAAAGTCATGGAATTTTACTTTCTAAGAGCAACCAAACCAATTACAATAGAGTTGCCTAAATCTGTCTCCAGGAGATTTGAATACTGTTAAATGGAGAGACACATCCAGAAGTCCTGTCTGGTTTGATGATGACAGAACGAGCCCCTCTGAATCACGCCTTTTGCTCCAGACTTTCCACAGCTGGACCCTCAGCATTTTCCCATTTGTTCTCAACAAATCATCATGAAAAGCACCTCTGCTCTTGTCTTTGCCTCTAATTGAAGACGCATTGCTGAGTACCTGTCGTGGGTACACCCACTGCCCTCCTTGGGTGCACACACAGACAGATCCTGGCTCCAGCACTGCGACTCTAGCTCATAGGTTACTCAATCCTGAGTCTCCATTTCCTCCTCTGCCTGTGCCCTGAAACCAAGGGCTGCCAGCTTTCTGCTCCTTCCTTGATGCTCACAACGGTCTGTGTCCACGGAAACGACCTCTGCTCTGCAGAACTTGATCTCAAGAGACCCCCCCTCTGTGGACCTGGGTATGAGCTCCCCAAGCTCTGGTGGGAGAGGCTGACCTGCAGCCCCCACGCCACTCTCACTAGTGCGAATCCTGCTCTCCCCTCCTCTGGCAATTGAGCACTTGGCACCTGAGACTGTGTCCCAGTCATCTGTGTATCTGGAGTATCTAGGACAGTTTCTGAGACCTTGAAGTCAGGCTGTAAATGTCTGGCAGGCAAACAGCATTAGCTGAGGGAAGATCACAGGTGGTAGTAAAGAAATAGCATTTCTCTCATTTTACCTAGGAAAAAACAAATGCCTTACCCTAGATACTAAATCAGCCAACGATGGAGTGGGGCAAAGCCCTCCCCACACCAGGTGACCAGGCAACAGCTAGAAACTTACCACAGGCAGAACAACTGTACGGCCGCTCCCCCGTGTGCCGGATTCGGTGTTTTACCAGCTTCCTTTGCATGTTAAAAGACTTCCCACATTCGTCACAGGTGAAGACTTTATCTGCCGTGTGTGTCTTTTTATGCTCCTTCAAATTACTGAAGTTACTAAACCCTAGAGAGACCAGGACAGGTGTTAGGATGAAGGACAGAGAACATTTTAACCAGAAATCTCCAAGGAAAAAAAAGGAAAACACTCCGCTGTACCTCGACCACAGATGTCACACAAGTGTGGCTTTTCTCCTGAGTGAATGATAATGTGACGCTGGACGTCGCCAGAGGCTGCAAACCTGGAATGTAATTTGGAAATTCAATTAAGAAACTTTCTGCCTTACTGTGACTTCAGGTCACCAAGGGAGGACACATCTGCTCCCAGTATGATTTCAGAAGGAAATCAGAAGTGGCCTGACTTCATTTGGAATGCATATTTTAAAATCCTTTTTCTATCTTTTTACTCATAACAGTATAAAATGATGCAAGAGTCTTGTTTTTAAAACATTTTTTCTACTTGATTACATTAAACTCTCTTCCTCAGTTTTATCCAGCTCCAGACACTACATGATTTAGCATCATTACCGTAGGGCAGCGGCTCTCAACCTGTGGGTCGCGACCCACAGGAACTGTACTAAAGGCTCGCAGCATTAGGAAGGTTGAGAACCACTGCCTTAGGGGCTGTAAGGAGAGGAAAAAGGTACCACGTTAGTTCTACAGCTGCCCAAGTGATGGGAAGGAGGGCTGAGCATGGCCGACACACAGCACACTCGGAGAAGGCTCGAAGCACCACAGGCTTGAGTCCATCTCAAGAGCAAGATTCTTGGCTCACAACTGTATTCCTAACACTCTGGGAGGCCGAGGCAGGAGCGCACAAGTTCAAGACCAGCCTGAGCAAGAGCAAGACCCTGTCTCTACTAAAAATAGAAAAACCTGCCAGGGGTTGGGGTGGGCACTTGTAGTCCCAGCTACTGAGGAGGCTGAGGCAAGTGGATCATTAAAGCCCAAGAGTTTGAGATTTCTGTGCTAGGATGCCATAGCATTCTATCCAGAACAACAAACTAAGACTCTGGTCTCAAAAAAAGGAATGAGATTTTTATTTCCCAGTCAAAATCCTACCTACCACCAAGGCTTAGTCCTGCTCTTCTGCAGCGGGGCCTTCCCGCCCCTTGTGGACCCCTGGCTCCCGGTACCTCCCAGCACCTTCTCTCCTGAAGTCTAGTCACTCCAGCGCAAGCCCCATGTTCCCCACTAGACAGTTACCCCTAGTTTTTGAAATGAATAAAATTTTAGAATAAAATTGTTTGGTTTCACTTGAAACCTCCTTTCCCCCCTAAGATTCCTGTCCTGATGTTCTTTCTCTTAATTATTCTTGTTATTGTTCGCTTGTGCATCCTATGAAAGATAGAGGGTTTGGAGTGACCTGTGTCCACAGCAGCAGACACCGAGTGGCGCACACAGGGAGCACCTGCCCACACTGACCTCTTTCCGCAGACCTCACAGATGTATGGTTTTTCTCCAGAATGCCGACGTAGGTGAGTCTGCAAGTTACCTGCCTGCAAAAAGAGGAAAAGACATACCAATAATGAAAGTTTTTTGTAAGTCATATAAATTCAAAAGGAAAACTGACATGGTTAGCCAGGTTCCAATCCAACTTCCAAATGAACACGATATACCTCCAATCTGACAGCAGCACAGGCCAGATCAGGGAAAGGCTGGTCTCACTCGGTGCAGAAAGCTCAACACAGCTGCGTCTCCCCCACTCGCCACGGAGGGGACGTCCTGCTGAGGACGCACCTGCGGCTCCCCACTCAGTGGGATCCTGTGGAGGCTGCTTTCATGGTTTCTGGCCTGTATTCTCAACAGACTTTATGTACTTTCTGTGGACCATCTACCAGCAACATCACCTGGGGGCACTTGCCATGTGCTTATTCAGTATTCATCGTTTCCTTCTTAAAAAACATGACATTTTTATAAAGAAGGGAAGACACTTCCAAAAAGCATTTCCTCTGGCAGTGCAGTCTCTGCCCGTCAGCTTTTTCATTTTTACCTCTGTGCAAAAATGTGACTCAGGCGACTTGCAGCAGCTGTTCGGGTGTCGGCCTTTTCAGTTCCTAATTTCTGAAACTAGCAGGGCTTTACAGAGAGTGACACTGAAATGCACATCGGCAGGTGGGTTCCACGCACTCACAGTAAGAAATCAACATTAAATTACCTAAAGTACAGTGGAATTAAATCTGCAAATGCCTCAGATGTTAAAAAAGCTACTTATTAGTATTTCAAATTAGGATTTGGAAACAAAAGCTTCCATTACTGGAATTTAAGTTATCAGTCTCAACCTGTCTTTCCTGTATTCCCACGGGTAATAATGTGTAGGAATATGCACCAAATAAGCCCAAACTGAGAATGATCACTTTCCAACTGACATAACAAGCTTGGGTTTTTATATTTGCAAACCATATTTTAAATAAAATGCAAAGGTAGTTCTCCTGGTTATAGGTTTAAAGATGAGTTTGATATCTATTCATGAATGGAAACTCACAAGTATTAAAAATGTTGACTGTGGATTCTATAACACAGAGATTCATCATGTTTATCTACTGAGATACATCATGTTTACACTACTTTTAAGAGTATGATAAATATAGTTTAGAAAAAACTCAAGTTTATTTTCAATAACCAAATTTTGAATTTGCCAAACTTTGGAAAATGTCCTGATTTTAATAGAATGACTATCAACAACAGTAAAACAACAAATATCAGCAATGTATCTCTGTTGAAATTTTAATTAGACCTTTACATGTGTTATTAAATTACCACTGGTAGTTGGTATTATCCTTCTTTTCATGATAAAGACTGAGATTCTGACAAATAAAGCACTGGCTCCAGTTATAAGGCTGGCCCAGAAACCGATCTTGCTTTGTGTGAGTTTATTTGTGGGGAAGACCTGAGGTTACACATGTTTCTATGACTGAACTGGCATGTTCTGAATATTCAATATGACAAGGAGTACTTTGCCACTCAGGAACGAGCTCACGGGGTGGAAGGCTGACGGGGTAAGACAATGCACAGCTGTTTTAAATCAGTCACTTCCAAATTTCAGAAAAGTGGGTGGGTTATATAATAATGTGAATAGCACCATCTGCTCAATTGTTAAATTAGACCCCTATTAAGTTACTTTATAAACTACATATATCATAACTAAAGTGCACTATGCACCAACTCCCAGCATGCTGCACTTTTCCTTTAAAAATGGCATAACAGGCACCTGTAGCTCAGTGGTTATGGCGCCAACCACATACGCCAAGGCTGGCAAGTTTGAACCCAGCTTGGGCCAGCTAAACAACAATGACAACTGCAACAAAAAATAGCCGGGTGTTGTGGTGGGCACCTGTAGTCCCAGGTACTTGGGAGGCTGAGGCAAGAAAATTGCTTAAGCCCAAGAGTTTGAGGTTGCTGTGAGCTGTGACAGCACAGCACTGTACTGAGGGCAACATAGGGAGACTCTGTCTCCAAAAAAAAAAAAAAAGGCATAACAATTACTTGTTTTCAAGGCAAATATAATCAAATGGTCTTCCACTTACTATTACAGTAAGTGGTAGCAAAAAACTTTAAAATGTTTCTTATTTCATACTGAAAATATGCAATGAAAATAATCTTTCCCTCAGATAAAGGAATGGACACTAATCTAATAGTATAAAAGTAGATTAAATAAAACTAATGGAATGATTCAATAGTACATTCAGATAATTTATACTAGATTACACAGCATAACAATCTGAGCCCAGATTACTAGAGTTTTAGTCAGTGTTTTTATCTTCGGTAAACTTTTGGTATACGCTAGTACTAATGATATCTGAAGTGCACAAACCACATCTTATAAATCATCTATAGCTGTATCCATAAAAGCCCTTCCAAGAGGTAATAATGATATCATAGCCATCATTTGTTAAGAGAATGAAGCTCTTTGCAGAGTGGTTGGCTGCAAAGTGTATTTAACTTCATCATCACAATGTCTTATAAAATCGTATTAGTCATCTTTTCAGAGCAGTCAACAGAGTCCCTGGGATTGGGAGTAAGTACCTTGCCTCGGGTCATAAAACTGGCATTGAACACACTAATTCAGATTTGCCCTATGTCTCTAAAATTTATATTATTAAACCTATGCTGATGATAGTAGCAGCAAAGAAATTTCTATTCTTCAAGTCAATACCACCTTAGGATGGAGTTATTAGAATTTTTGTTGTTGTTGTTGTTAAGCAGGCCCAGGTGAGGTTCAAAACCACCACCCCTGGTATGCAGGGCTAACCACCGAGCTATGGCACCCAGTCAGAACTTTTAATGGAAAAACTCTGCTGCAGAAAAGAATTAACATCTGAGTTGAACTTTTTTCATAATAAACTCCTCCTGGGAGACATCTGAACATCAGTATTTAAACATGAGCAAACCCTGCATCTGCCCCGTCATGAACACTTAGTGACAGCTGTGTTTATACAGAAAAGAGTCAGGGAATCTAAAACTTTAGAGATAAAAGGGATTTCAGAGCTTAAAATCATTTAGCTCAGAAGTTTCAAGACTTCAGGAATTCACAAAGTAGTAAAATTAAAAAGAAAAAAAATCCAGGAACGCTGTCTGTCAGCTGCCTCCTGTGAAGGGCCTCGCACCCCGAGACACAGGCAGACACCTGCTCCGCAGTGTGCGGGAGCTGCGGCCTCTTCCAGTCTCCCTGTGTACCAGCTGCTCGGTACTTCTAGTTCTGCCTTCTTGGAGAAACAAAACAACTCTACTCCTTGCCCAAACAGGCACCGCGCTGCGTTTTCACTCCCCCACTGCTCGGGTGACGGGTGCTTCAGACCTGTTACTATTTGGTTTCTCTCTGACGTGCGCTGGTCTCTGTCCCATGCCACCTGAGAAGCACAGCCCTCTACATGAGGCTCAATCAGACTCTAAAGTACAATAGGACTTTTGCTTGCCAAGATCTGTGTATATAAGTATAGATTCTGTTGCCACTACCCACTGCCAGCCTTCCTGTGCTGATGTGCGTACTGCCGGCTGACTCATTATGAACTGCCAGTGAGCAGGATTCTTATGTGGAAATGTTTTTACATGGCAGTATTCCAGGCCATCGTAGTCATAAACAATTATTCAGGTTTGTTATAAGAAAAGAGTGTTCGGGGGAGGAGCCAGGATGGTGGCCGAGTAACAGCTTCCTTGCAACTGGGCATGGTGAGACTAGGGAGAGAAGAATTCAGGCATCTCTGACTGGCGAGATCTGCCCAGAAACATCCCTTTGGGGACACAGGGAGACAGCGTGAGACTTCTGGACCCCCTGAGGAAGGCAAAAGCAGTGGAGATGTGGCAAGTGCTTGTGTGTGTTCCTTCGGTCTAATCCTGCCGGCAGCTGTGTCTACAGCACCAGTGAGATTGCAAACTGGAAAGGCCTTGCCTGTGAGCTGTTTGGGTTTCTTTTGGACTTGGCACTCAGTTGAACTGCCTTGAGAGAACTGGGGCAAGAGTGTGGGGGGCTTTGAGTGTTGCCTGGGGCTCCAGACTGAGCCACTGAGCCAGATGGAGCTACCAGTGTTTGGTTGTGGGCTGTGTGGAGCCATCGTAGGAGAACTGCCCCGGCAAGCTCCACCCTCAGGGTCTCAGAACAAGCATCTGGTGGGAGCGAGTAATCTAGTGACTGAGCAGCCTAAAGGCGGGGACTGAGACGCCTTGCAGCCTTAGCCCTCAGGGGCATTGGGTGAGACCAGTTCTGGCACACTGGCACACAGGCTGGAAATCTGCATTTTAACACAGTGTCCCTGGGGATAAGGAGTCCAGTGA
>CAUYON010202350.1:0-18857 GCA_963573935.1 Arctocebus calabarensis
GTGGGAGCCTGTAGTCCCAGCAACTTGGGAGGCAGAGGCAAGAGACTCGCTTGAGCCCAGGAATTGGAGGTTGCTGTGAGCTGTGATGCCATGGCACTCTATCCAGGGTGACAGCTTGAGGCTCTGTCTCAAAAAAAAAAAAAAAAATTCAACATCCTTTCATGACGAAATCCCTAAACAAATTAAGTGTAGAAAGAACATACCTCAACACGATAAAGTCCATGTATGATAAATTCACAGTTAACATCATACTTAAAGAGAAAAGACTGAAAGCGTTTCTTCTAAGATTAGGAACAAGACAATGATGCTCACTCTCACCACTTCTATTCAACATACTACTGAAGTCCTAGCCATAGCAATTAGAGAAGCAAAAAGAAATAAAAGGCATCCAAATTAGAAAAAAGGAAGTCAAATTGTCCCTGTTTGCAGACATGATTACTAAACTCTATACATATGGACTGGGCACACCTGGAATCCTAGCACTCTGGGAAGCCGAGAAGGATGGATTGCTTGAGCTCAGGAGTTGAAAACCAGCCTCACCAAGAGTGAGACCCATCTCTACTAAAAATAGAAAAACTAGCCAGGCATCTGTAGTCTCAGCTACTTGGGAGGCTAAGGCAAAAGGATTGCTCAAGCCCAGGAGTTTGAGGCTGTTGTGAGCTATGATGACACCATGGCAGTCTACCCAGTGGAACAAGAGTGAGACTGTCTCAAAAACAAAACAAAACCAAAACACAAACAAACCAGAAAAACCCCTATAAACTCCACCAAAAAGCTATTAGGACTAATAAATGAATGCAATAATGCTGCAAGGTACAAAATCTATACACAAAAATCACTGGCATTTTTACATGCCAAAAGCAAACAATCTGAAAAAGAAATCAAGAAAGTGATCCCGTTTATAACAGCCACAGATACTTAGGAATAAATTAAACTAAAGATGTAAAAAGATCTCCACAATGAAAACTATAAAACACTGATTAAAAAAAAAAATTAGAAAGAACACTTAATAAGTGGAAAGATAACCAGTGGTCAAGGAATGGAAGTATTAATATTATTAAAATATCCATAATAACCAAAGTGATCCAAAGATTTAATGTAATCTCTATAAAGATATCAATCACATTTTTCACAGAAAACTTTTTAAAATCCTAAAATTCATATGGAACCAAAAAAGACTCCAAACAGCCAAAGCAATCTTAAGTAAAAAGAATAACACTGAAGGCATCACTCTGACTTCAAAAATAAACTACAAAGCTATAGTAACCTAAACAGCGTGGTATTGGCATAAAAATAGACACACAGAGCAATGGAATAGAATCAGAACACCCAAATAAATCCATATATATATATATGGCTAACTGCTTTTTGACAAAGGTGTCAAGAACACACCCTGGGGCTCGGTGCCCATAGCTCAGTGAGTAGGACGCCAGCCATGTACACTGAGGGTGATGGGTTCAAGCCTAGTCGGCCTGGGCCTGCTAAAGAATAATGACAACTGCAACCAAAAAATAGCCAGGTGTTGTGATGGGCAGTTGTAGTCCCAGCTACTTAGGAGGCTGAGGCAAGAGAATCACTTAAGCCCAAGAGTTGGAGGTTGCTGTAAGCTGTGCCGCCATGGCACTCCACCAAGGGTGACATAATGAGACTCTACCTCAAAAGAAAAAAAAAAGTCTTATTAAAATTAGTAAGATTTTTTTTTTTTTTGAGACAGAGCTTCAAGCTGTCACCCTGGATAGAGTACTATGGCATCACAGCTCACAGCAACCTCCAATTCCTGGGCTCAAGACAGTCTCCTGCCTCCGCCTCCCAAGTAGCTGGGATTACAGGTGCCTGCCACAGGGCCCGGCCATTTTTTGGTTGCAGCCTTCGTTGTTGTTTGGCAGGCTGGGCTGGATTCGAATCCGCCAGCTCAGGTACACGTGGCTGGCACCTTAGCTGCTTGAGCCACAGGCGCCAAGCCAGACTTTTTTTTTTTTTTGAGAGAGAGAGTCTCACTTTGTCACCCTGGGTAGAATGCCGTGGCGTCACCACTCACAGCAACCTCAAACTCTTGGGCTGAAATGATTCTCTTGCCTCAGCTTCCTGAGTAGCTGGGACTACAGGCACCCGTCACAATGCCTGGCTACTTTTTGTTGCAGTTGTCATTGTTGTTTAGCTAGCCTGGGCTGGGTTGGATCCTGCCACTTTCAGTGTATGTGGCTGGCGCCATAACCACTGTGCTACAGGCACTGAGCCAAGTACGAGATTTTGATGGGCGGAGTACATATGAGAAATAGTCAAATATCAATTACAGTAGAACTTCTGTAAATTGATCATCCAAAGGACTGTAACAAACTTGAAAACAAATGGACGTGTTTTCACCATAAGAAACTAGGTCTATTGCATGTATGGTTTATGAAAATTAGCTCAACTTAAGGAGGTGGTCAGCTATGAAGGGTCTACTGTATTGGTTCTTTATTCAAGTATAATGCATCTGGTTTGCTTATTGGAAGTTGGGGAAAGAGGAGGAATTCTCCATCTATAACAGTAACAAAAATAATTTAATTATTTAATTAATGTTTTAATTATTTGATTAATAATTTAATAAAATTAGAAGGTCTTACTGCATAAAACAAGACCCAAACAAATGGAATGTATACCATTCTAGGGAAAAAAATGCCAACTCTACCCAAATTAAGATATATATACTTAACACTTTTCCAGTTAGAATCATAATAGAGGTTTTTTAACCTTTGAGGGGAAAGGATGGTTAAAAAAGAAAATAATTGCAATTTTAGGGGTGGCCAACGTGTGGCCCATACTGATTTTGTCAGGCCTTTTTTTTAACTTATGCTTATCTTTGGGTGTCAGATATCAAAAAACATATGTATGTATCTTTTTTTTTTTTTTTTTGCTAATCACCCTTTAAGACCCCCCCTTTTTTTGCTAATCAGCTTTCTTTAGCATTTTGTATAAATTTCCCTGTCTTCTGACTCAGCAGCCCAACTTCTAGAAATTTATCCCACTAATGTTAATGGCATGACAACCTAAAGATATACATGCAAGAACGTTCACTCCACCTTTTATTTAATAAGACTTGGATGGGCGGCGCCTGTGGCTCAGTGGGTAGGGCATCGGCCCCATATACCGAGGGTGGCAGGTTTAAACCCAGCCCTGGTCAGCTAAAACAGCAGTGGCAACTGTAACAGAAAATAGTCAGCTGTTGTGATGGGCGCCTGTAGTCCCAGCTACTTGGGAGAGGCTAAGGCAAGAGAATCGCTTAAGCCCAAGAGTTGGAGGTTGCTGTGATCTGTGACACCATGGCACTCTACCGAGGGCAACACAGTGGGACTCTTATCTCAAAAAAGGAAAGAAAGAAGACTTGGAAAGGGTCTCAGATGTCTACTGAATCAGAAAGATAAAAGCCATATAAAGTATAAAAAGCAAACTTTAGATGGTCTTTGTCTATATTTGAAATTTTTCATAATAAAAAAATGGAAAAAACAAGGTGAGGGAAAATTGGATACTTTGCCTTTTCCTTAGTAAAAATCTCCGAAGTTCAGATAGTTAAAAAATGCCCTATTCCTCCTCACCTTACTTCTGCACCCCCATCTCACCATACCTGACCTCAACCAATGCCCTACCTACACTGCTCACACCCATTTTCTTTATATGTATGACTCAATTATTTCAAGATCACCTCCATACTCCTTTACTGAAGTAAAAACAATATTAAAAAGATATAATTTAAACAATTTTAAATTATACTTCACCCCACCATTTTGTTTTTGAATATTCCTATGTTAGAAATCTGGTGGGATAAGTCACCATCAAAACTCAGGATCATTTCATTTTTCCTAAACTATAATATTTTTTAATTTAAATTTATTTTTTTGTTGCCCTTGATAGAATGCCCTGGCATCACAGCTCACAGCAACCTTGAACTTCTGGGCTCAAGTGATCCTCTAACCTCAACTCCCCAAGTAGCTGGGACTACAGGCCCCCACCTGTCTTATTTTTAGAGATAAGGTTTCATTCTTGCTCAGGCTGGGGGTCTGTAACTCCTGGGCTCAGGCGATCGAACCCCCTCCGCTTCCCAGATTAGAAGCATGAGCCACCTCGCCTGGTCCAATCCTTTTTAATTTTAAACAAAGAATACCCTTACTTGTTTAAAATATGCTTGTATCCAAGTACATTCATAAATCTCAGCCAAATTTGTGTTAAAATCTCTATTAAAAATACTTGGTATTTCTCTCTTTTTTTTGAGACAGAGTCTCACTATGTCACCCTCAGTAGAGTGCTGTGGCGTCACAGCTTATAGCAACCTCCAACTCTTGGGCTTAAGCAATTCTGCCTCAACCTCTCACGTATCCAGGACTACAGGTGCCCGCCACAACACCTGGCTATTTTTTGTTGCAGTTGTTTAGCAGTTCTGGGTCGGGTTCAAACCTGCCACCTTCAGTTTATGTGTGCCTGGAGCTTAACCTTGGTATTTCTTTATTGTTGTCAGGGGTTGGTATGGGCCAAAGGCTAAGAACAGTTTCTACATTTTTAGCTTTACATTTTTAACGATCAGTGGGGGGTGGTAAATCCAAAGGGAATATTTCATGACATGTTAAAATTATATGAAATTCAAGTTTCAGCACCCATAAATAATTCTACTGGATCATTGCCATGCTCAGTTTTTATCAGCTAATACTGTTTTTCACTAAATTGAATGGGGGAGGGCAAAGGCCAAAAACCCCTTAGAAAAGGACTTCCTCCAGGTTAAATTTCCTCAGTCTAATCACTTCCCTGGTCATCTACAAATAGAAAGGCAGAAAGGAGTACTAGCAATACCCTGAATGCTACAAATTAACAAATCAAAAGACAAGCCAAATCTCACCCTCAACACTCTCCACAATGCTAAAACCAATGCTAAAGAAGCTGACCACCCAACTAGTGGCTTTCAAATTACTTTACCTTAGAATTGAGGTGTCAGTGAACTAGAACAAGTTCCAGTATTGCTGCTAAAATCCCACACAGCCAAATAGCAACGAGGAAAAAAAAATTAATAATTGTCTTAAATTTAATCTTGAAATTGTTGGCTACCAAAAAAAGTGAACAAAAAGCAAAGGAATAGTAACGAAAAGGTAGACCAATTCAATTGTAACTAGCGTGTAGGATCCTAAATCTTTAGACCTGAAACAATCTGCTCATATTTTCTGCAAGAAATAGTTTCTGGCTCCCAGGATGAGAAGTTAAATAATGCACGGCGTCTGTACACAGCTTCACAGCTTACACAGCAACAAGTTAGGCTTACAACAAAATTTGCTCATGTCTTTCTATCACCACTCGGCCAATAGAATGTTGGGGTCGGGGAGTGGGGGCTGGGGATAGACAAGCTATCTTTCCTACCACCAACGTCATACTCCACCTAGCTCCTCCTCCCAGCCCCTTCACACCTCAGCCAAGCACTAACTCCTCCCCGGCTCCATCGCCTCAGCTCAGCACCTCTTCTCTGACCCATCACGCTTCTACCTGCTGACTCGTCGTCCCCTACCTCATCACCTCTGCTGCTTCCTCCAAAAATCAAAGACCTGCGAAAAATCCACCAGCAGAGGAGCAAATCAGTGAGCCTCTAAAGGAAAAGCCTGGAATCCCTAGACAAGCACCATCTGCCCTTGCGGAGAAACTCACGACACAGCTCCAAAAGAGGAAATAAGGGCTTGGCTCTCACCCAGTTCACGAGTGTTTACTGAGAGGATGCTGCGGTTGGGACCCCGAGCAAGGAGCTGAGGATACAAAGGTGAGCAGCAGAATCGCAGTACTAGCTCTCTCAGCTCCCACTCCAAAGGGGGAGGTAGATAATTTTGATACAGTTCGCCAAGCAGAGGCAGAACTAGATGCCTTTGAAGCCCACCGCGAGGAAAGCTTACCTGAGTCCTGAATATTAAAAGCTAAAACGCAACTAGTCGGAAGTGACGTTCTAACTGAGACCCGCAGGTCCGCCACGTAATTGGCCGCCTCCTTAACTAGCCATCGTTTCCCCGGACTGGCCCAAAGAGAGGAAAAGTGTGGCTTAAAGTCCACAACCCGCCCTAGCCGCCGTCGGCTACTCCCACCCTATTGCAGATCGGCCAGAGCCAGAGCCAGAGCCAGAGCCAGGACCCGCAACCAGGAAAAGAGAAGCCTCGCCAACCTGGGCGCGCGTCCGGCGCCCTGCGGGCAATGGGCTTCAGCGCTCCCGCACGCGCATGCGCGGCCCTCTTTCTCCAGGAGGAGTCTTCGGGTCACCTGGACGCTGGCATCTCAGTCGCCTGCCCCTCTGGGTCCCTTCTCTTCTTTGCCTCCGCGTTCTGGATCTCACCTCCGGCCTTCTGCCATCTCTTTCTTTCGCAGGCATGTTAAACCTGGCCGCAGCCGATCTCGGATACTGCAGCTTCCACTGACACGAGCCTCGGCGCGGCTTCCGCTTCCGGCGAGTATTGTGTGTCGCGCAGCGGGGCGGGGGCGAGGGGAGGAGGAAGGAGGGAGGCAGTGCTCCGGCGGCTCCGCGCCCCGCACTCCCGGACCCGAAGCCGGGAAGGTAGGTGCTGTCCCGCCGCCGCGCCCGGGGCTGGGGCCTGTCCCCGCCGGCCGGCCCCGCACACCGCGTCCCAGCGCCCCGCGTCTGCGTCACCGGCCCCCGCACGTAACCACAGCTGCCTCCGCCCGCCTCGGGCCCGGGCGGACGTTTTGCCGCCCCGGCGACGTCAGCGCGTCCGGCGTTGCTTGGCTACCCTGCCATTCCCCCAGTCCCGCTGCTGCTTGCCTCCCCGGGTGAAACTCTGACGCAGTCACCGCCTGTCTGAGCTGCGTCATAGCGACAGGCATCCCACCTTCACATCACACCTCTTTCTCACCTGGACACGCATCCCTCCCTCCCCGCCAACCACGACGTTTCCTCTCCTCCCTCTCCAGTCCCCCCGCCCCAGACCTGGCAGAAGAAGATGGAGATGGGGGGTCTGGGGGGTGGGACAGAGTTTCGGACAAGGCTCAAGAGAGATTCACGAGGTGGGACCCTGGACAGTGGTAGAAACAAAACGAGGACGCCCCTGAAGTTTGCCCTTCAACTGAGACACGAGGAATAGGGAGAGAAGAAGGACCAACCCAGAGGCACCCAAGGTCTCAGCAATGACAGTAACTCCCAAGTCCTTTCTATTCTTCCCTAACCCTATCTCCGTTTCTTTTTCTCACCACGTGTCGGTCTAGATGCATCCTGATGCACCACTGTGCATACAGTTAAACATCCTAGGTGAAGGGGCCACTTGATTTCTAGAGGACTGAGGAAGAGGTGGAGTCACTACCCACAATTAGATTTGCATAGGTAGAGAAAAACAATCTGACCAAACTTATTGTGAGAGAAGAAAAGGAGGTCCAAATAGGTTACCAACTCCTACTCCAAATTTAACACTTTGATCTGTATCATTGATATATACAGAAACAATGTTAACCAACTCATTACATAGCCAATTCTTTCTCTGCACATAGATCTACCAAATTTCCTTCTGTTAGGTCCCTTGGTGTGGCAAGGAAAAAAAGGTTATGGGGACAGAGAAATCAAGAAACTTGTCAGCTCTCTTATGAAAATGATGCTGGCCTGGGCTCAATTGTATACTCTTAAGTATACTTAATTAAACCATGAACTTATCACTTTTCAACAGTTCAGTATGTCTAATTGCACACAAATAGAAATGAAATGTTGGTGGGTGAGTGTGTACGAGAGTTGGGGAAAAAATGAGATGTAGCATGAAACATTTTATTCCAAGAATTAGGCCCATTTTCTATAGGCTAGTTTATAAGAGGAAGAATAATTTCAAAATTTCCTGTAAAGAAGAAATTGTTACTTTTGCCTAATTTATTCAACTTATTACCCTTTGGAAGAATGAGAGAACAGTGTCAGTGAATCAGGCTTAGGTTCCAATGAATTATGATAAAACTTTCCTGTAACAGTAAACTTTAAAATATATCTAATTTAAGAAATCTTAATACTTTGATTTTTATGATACTTTTTACTTCCCAAACTCTTTCATCTATTAGAAACATATGTTAAACTAGGATATGGTGGTCTGGAACTATTGGTTCTAAGATACAAATTGGATCTGCTGGATCAGGAGAAGTATGCTGAACTAGAGTTGAAGGAAGCCTCTGATTCTAGCAAGAGAAAACAGAGGTAAGAGACAAGAGAGATAGATTGGGAGTTGTGTGTCAGTTCATTAAAGAGAAAAAAAATTGATAGCTGGAACTTGTAAGTTTTGGAAATGGAGAAAGTGGTTGAATCTAGTGGAGAAAAGATGGCGAATATTAAGATGGAACTAAATCTGGAGTTAGGGTGTAGCATGGGGACACATTTCAGGTCAAGGATACAAAAATATTAAACCTCCAACTAACATTTATTTTTTCTCATCTTCAAGTTAAATAATGGCAGAGACAAGTCTGTTAGAGGCTGGGGCCTCTGCGGCCTCCACGGCTGCAGCTCTGGAGAACTTACAGGTGGAGGCAAGTTGTTCTGTGTGCCTGGAGTATCTAAAGGAGCCTGTCATCATTGAATGTGGGCACAACTTCTGCAAAGCTTGCATCACCCGCTGGTGGGAGGACCTAGAGAGGGACTTCCCTTGTCCTGTTTGTCGAAAGACATCTCGCTACCGAAGTCTTCGGCCTAATCGGCAACTAGGCAGTATGGTGGAAATTGCCAAGCAACTTCAGGCTGTCAAACGGAAGATCCGGGATGAGAACCTCTGCTCCCAGCACCATGAAGCCCTCAGTCTTTTCTGCTATGAGGACCAGGAGGCTGTATGTTTGATTTGTGCAATTTCCCACACCCACCGGGCCCATACTGTTGTGCCACTGGATGACGCTACACAAGAGTACAAGGTAGGAATCGAGACATGTGATGCCAATGTGAGAAGAGAGGGAGGAAACAGCAGAGGATGGCATATTGCCTGTATAGAGATTGTACTCCCCAATTGTCTCCTCAGAGCTACATACACGGGGGTACCCAGTATGTCTCATTAGTTGTCCCCTGGCATGAAAAAAAAACAGTGAGGAGGAGTATCCTAAAATTTCTTTGTGACTTTTGCAATATATTTGAGCCTTATCAGTGAATACTGGTATGTGTGGTCTTGGAGTGTATCATATTTTTCATAAGTGAATGAAATAGATAAGATCAAATTTAGGAAGAACTAAAAAGTAGTCTGGTTTCTTGTTTTCTCATGGGTCTTGAGAATAGATAATATCACTTTAGAATGATACCTGCCAGATTAAGCTGGACCATTATGTTGTTTAGTCCCCAGATAATGGGTATTATGGCATCTCATTAAGCTGCTGGGACACAGGGTAAATGTTTGAGTGATGAGAACCAGAGATGTTGCTGTCTTAGCACTTTATCATGTACTTTGTTAAATTGTATCAATAAAATCTTAAACAAGATTTAAAGTAATTTACAAATAACAATCAAGTTTTTATTGTAGGTGGGGTTAGAGTTGGACAGGAGTACAGGTTTGAAGAAAGATATCAGGGTATAGACAGTTGCTTTGATGGTAATAGGCATAAGCAAGAAAATGGAAAGGGCTGGGGTAGGACACAGAGTTGATAGCTAGACATCAGAGTTTTTCAGATTCAGTGAGAGGACCACTGAGTGAGTTGGGAAGGTAATGGGGACAGACTTGTGGCACAACTGACCTGTGGGAAGTTGATATCCCAAATGATAGGCAAGGAAGAGAGTAGTTGAGATGGGCAGGAAACAAGCAAATAGGTTAAACTCTGAATGATGAGTGTATCAGCAAAACCTAAGTGTCACCTTTCCTACTTCCTCCCTAACCCTCAGGAAAAACTACAAAAGTGTCTGGAGCCCCTGGAACAGAAGCTACAGGAGATTACCCGCTGCAAGTCCTCTGAGGAGAAGAAGCCTAGTGAGCTCAAGGTAAAGGCAGGTTATTCTATTTGAGCTGCTCTATGGGGTATTTGCCTATCAGGGAATTACAACTTTTTGAAACAGAGTCTCACTGTGTCACCCTCGGTAGCGTGCCGTGGTGTCACAGCTCACAGCAATCTCCAACTCTTGGGTTTAAGAGATTCTCTTGCCTCAGACTCCCAAGTAGCTGGGACTACAGGCGCCCACCACAGTGCCCAGCTATATTTTGGTTGTAGTTGTTGTTGTTTGGCAGGCCTGGCCTGGGTTCGAACCTGCCAGTTCTGGTGTATGTGGCTGGTACCCTAGCTGCAGAGCTACACATACCGAGCCTATGCCTGGCTATTTTTTTGTTGTAGTTGTTGTTGTTTGGCAGGCCTGGGCCAGGTTCGAACCTGCCAGCCTCATTGTATGTGGCCGGCACCCTAACCGTTGAGCTGTGGGTGCCAAGCCCTAACACATTATTTAATCCACCTGTTCGTTAGAAAAATGCTCTTCTCACATAAATAATTATATTTTATTAGATTTGTCATTAAACATTGTGCATAAAATTACTTGTCATGAATTAAGTGGAAGGGTCTTGAAGAAAGGACATCAGAGATAAAGAACAGATGGAATATCATACAGCTGATGAATACAGAAAATTCATGCTGGTTGATCTATTTTTCTGGTTAAATTATAAAGGAGGCTCTGTGCTGAGAATGTGAGGATACAAGTTTCTTGGAAGGATAAAGAGAAGAGAATTTAGAAGGTTCACTGGGGAGGTGGGGAGAATTTGCTGACCAAGAGTCCTAGATAGAACTGCCCTACTCAGGGACATTTGGACCACATTCTCATAACACAAGTAAAGTCAAGTATGCTAGATGATGTTTGTTTGTTTCTGGAATAGTTATCCCTACACCATTCTCCGCTCATAGCATTTTATCTATCTTTCAGGCAGAAAGTTACTTCCTGTGCAGCCTTTCCTAACCCTTTAGATATATTATTACCCTATTTGTATCATGATATTTTGGTATCTGCCTTGTAGATAAAATAACCTATCTTCCTATTTTTTTTTTTTTTTTTGAGAGAGTCTCACTAAGTCGCCCTCAGTAAAGTGCCGTTGTATCGCAGCTCACAGCAACCTCAAACTCTTGGGCTTAAGCAATTCTCTTGCCTCAGCCTTTCAAGTAGTTGAGACCATGGCGCCTGCCACAATGCCCAGCTATTTTTTGCTGGCACTTGTCATTGTTGTTTAGAAGGCCCTGGCTGGGTTCGAACCTGCCAGCCTCATTATATGTGGCTGGCATCCTAACCACTGAGCTATAGGTGCCAAGCCATATCTTCCTAATTTAAAGAGACTTTTGCCCAAATGTAATATAATTTATAAAATCTGGGCCAGACACAGTGGCTCACTTTTGTCTGTAATCCTAGCACTTTGGAAGGCCAAAGCAGGAGGATCACTTCAGGCCAGAAGTATGAGACCAGCCTGAGCAATGTAGTGAGGCGCTGTGTCTACAAAAAACAAGAAAAATTAGCCAGTCATGGTGGTGCATGCTTGTAGTCTACGCTGCTTGGGAAGCTAAGACAGGAGGATCACTTACGCCAGGAATTAGAGGTTGCAGTGAGCTATGATGATGCCACTGCCCACTAGATAGGGTCTCTGTTGCCTAGTAGCCTATCTCGAAAAAAAGACAAAGAATAATTAAAAAAAAAAAAAGTAGGCTAGGCACAGTGGCTCATGTTATCTTAGCACTGTGGGAAGCTGAGGTAGGTGGGTCACCTGAACTCAAGACCCCATTTCAAAAAATAGCCAGGCACTGTGGTGGGTGCCTGTAGTCCCAGCTACTTTGGAGACTGAGGCAAGAGAAATACTTGAGCCCAAGAGTTTGAGGTTGCTGTGAGCTATGTTGCCATGGCACTCTCTGAGAGTGACAAAGTGAGACTCTGTCTCAAAAAAGAAGGAATTACTCTTGTGTTTATACTCTTCATAGTGTAAAATGACATTCAAGCCTAGACCTTTTTTTTTTTTTTTTTTGTAGAGACAGAGTCTCACTTTATCGCTGTTGGTGGAGTGTCATGGTGTCACACAGCTCACAGCAATCTCCAACTCCTGGGCTTAGGCAATTCTCTTGCCTCAGCCTCCCAAGTAGCTGGGATTATAGGCGCCTGCCATGATGCTCAGCTATTTTTCTGTTTTGTAGTTTGGCCAAGGCCGGGTTTGAACCCACCACCTTTGGCATATGGGGCCGGCGCCCTACTCACTGAGCCACAGGCACCACCCTAGACCTACATTTTTTAATATCCAATGGAACATAAGAAATGTTGAATGTCAGTTTACTATGCAGGGTTATCTCTCACCTTGGAGGAGTGCTGGCATCCTTGTCAGCAGCATTCCCAACCATGGCAAACCAAAGAATGCCCCAGTTCCAACATGTCTTCAGAGGCAGGTAATCCCATCATTAAGAACCACTGCCCTGCCTCGGCGCCTGTGGCTCAACGGGCTAAGGCGCCAGCCATGTACACCTGAGCTGGTGGGTTCGAATCCAGCCTCCAGGCCCGCCAAACAACAATGATGGCTGCAACCAAAAAATGGCTGAGCATTGTGGCGGGCGCCTGTAGTCCCAGCTACTTGGGAGGCAGAGGCAAGAGACTCACTTGAGCCCAAGGATTGGAGGTTGCTGTGAGCTGTGATGCCACAGCACTCTATCCAGGGTGACAGCTTGAGACTGTGTCTCAAAAACAAAAAACAAACAAAAAAAAAAACCACTGCCCTGGTTTTGACTCTGTCTCAAAATAAATAAAAGAAAAAAAATCTTAAAACAAAAAAAAGGGCGGCGCCTATGGCTCAATAGGGTACGGCTCTGGCCCCATATGCTGGAGGTGGCAGGTTCAAACCCAGCCCCAGCCAAAAAAAAAAAAAAAAGAAGAAAAACCACTGTCCTACAAATATAGAGTGAAAAAAAGGAAAGGGATTATGGGTTTATAGGAGAGAGAGCCTTTTTACTTCCTATTTACCATAGTTATGCTTCTACCCATACCTCATTCCTAAATAAACATATGTAAGTACATACATGAAAAAGGAATGTGTTTTACTTAAGCAAATGTGAATACATTTTGTTCAGATGTACACCTGAGATGGCAGCAGTAGAAGCAGAAAGCAGCCCTGAAACCTGACCTAGTGAGCTTCTGCTGGGAACTAGCTTGAAAGCCAAAAATGCCAGGCTTGTAAGACCCACCCTGCTTTTGCATCCTCACTCTCTCTTTACACTCAGCCCTGCCTTTCAGTCCTTATTCACTTCCTTCCAGAGTTCCAGTCTCTTGTATTTCACTTTGCTTTGCTGTCAGTCACATGACACTTAGAGAATCCTCAGAAGCTCAGTAGAGGTGCAGAAGGAAGGGTGTCCTGATAATCCTCAGAAACTATTATGGCTAGAATTCGAATCCTTATTATAGATTTCAGAACTGTAAATGTTCTGGCTTAGAGAAAGCATATTGCAAATATCAAGCAGCTGAATTACAAACAAACTTCTAGAACCTGTTCCTGAGGTGGGAATTACCAATTCTCTGAAGTGACTTGAAACTGTTTAACAAGTTAAGTCTAAAAGTCCACATATTTTGAACTTTTTGAAACAAGCTATTATTAACCTCTTATTGTTTCTTCTAGCCCAAGCAATAGTGACCCTTTCTCTACAGGGCATGGTGGCATTTGCCTATAGGCCCAGGTACTTGGGATGCTGAGGCAAGAGGATCACTTGAGCCTAGGAGTTTGAGGTTGCAGTAAGCTATGATAATGCTATTGCATTCCAGCCTGGGTGGCAGAGCAAGAACCTATCTCAAAAGAATAAATAAATAAATAATATGAAAACTCTTACTAATTCTTACACTTTTCCAGTTGATTCTCCTATTTTATCAGGTAGATGTCCTATAATAAAGTTATCTTTAACTTTCTAGGATTTGTACTTTCTTTTCCTTGACAGATTACTTTGAAAGTTGGGAATAATTAAGATATCCCTGATATCTGTAATAGTAAATGTCATTACATTATCGAGTCCTTATATCTTAAGTATATTTTATGAAAACATAAAAGCCATGTGCAGAGGCTCATGCCTATAATCCCAGCACTTTGGAGGGCTGAGGTGGGAGGATCACTTTAAGCCAGGAGTTCAAGACCAGCCTACTAAGATCCCCATCTCTGCAACATAGTAAGATCTCCATTTTTACAGAAACATTTTTAAAGAATTAGTCAGGCTTGGCTCAGTGCCTGTAGCACAGTTACAGTGTCGACCCCATACACTGAGGCTGGCGGGTTGGAACCCTGCCCAGCCCAGCTAAACAATAAAGATAACTGCAACATAAAAATAGCTGGGTGTTGTGGTGGGCACCTGTAGTCCCAGCTACTTGGGAGACTGAGGCAACAGAATCACTGAAGCCCAAGAGTTGGAGGTTGCTGTGAGTTGTGATGCCACGGCATTCTACCAAGGGTGACATAGTGAGACTCTGTCCCAAAAAGGGAAAAAGGGAAAAAAAATAGTCAAGTATGATGGTACATGCCAATAGTCCCATTTATTTGGGGGGCTGAACCAGAAGGATCACAAGCCTAGGAATTTGAGAGTATAGTGAGCTATAATTATGCCACTGAACTTTAGCCTGGGCAACCTAGTGAGACCTTGCGTTTTAAAATAAATAAATTTTAAAAAGTAAAATTATATTTTTTTCTTTTTTTCTTGAGACAGTCTCATTATGTCACTCTTGGTAGAATGCCGTGGCATTATAGCTCACAGCAATGCCAGACTCTTGGGTTCAAGCTATTCTCTTGCCTTAGTTCCCAAGTAGCTGGGACTATAGGTGCCTGCCACAACACCTGGCTATTTTTATTTATTTATTTATTTATTTATTTTGAGACAGAGTCTCACTAAGTCACCCTTGGTAGAGTGCTGTGCCGTCATTGCTCACAGCAACCTCAAACTCTTGGGCTCAAGTGATTCTCTTGCCTCAGCCTCCCAAGTAGCTGGGACTACAGGCACCCACCACAACGCCCTGCTATTTTTTGTTGCATTTGTCATTATTGTTTTTTTAGCTGTTCTGGGCTGGCTTATGTGGCTGGCACTGTAACCACTGTGCTACGGGCACCGAGCCAACACCCAGCTATTTTTAGAGATGAAGACTCTGACTCAGGCTGATCTGTAACCTATGGTCTCAGGCAATCCACCCGCCTCGGCCTCCCAGAGTGCTAGGGTTACAGGCATGAGCCACTGCACCCAGCCTAAAATTGCAATTTTTTAAGGAGTTAATTTAATGAAAAAAATAAAACTTTTTTAAATACTGATTTTTTTTTTTTAATATCTCCCCAATAGTCTTCCCTAAGTCATCAGTGGGGGCTCGGCGCCTGTGGCTCAGCGGGCTAAAGTGCCAGCCACGTACACCTGAGCTGGCGAATTCGAATCCAGCCCAGGGCCTTGCCAAACAACAATGACAGCTGCAACCAAAAAATGGCCAGGCGTTGTGGCGGGCACCTGTAGTCCCAGCCACTTGGGAGGCGGAGGCAGGAGACTCGCTTGAGCCCAGGAATTGGAGGTTGCTGTGAGCTGTGATGCCACAGCACTCTATCCAGGGTGACAGCTTGAGACTCTATCTCAAAAAAAAAAAAAAAAAAAAAAGTCATCAGTGGGGAGGCCATTTTTTACAGAAGGAAACTCCAGTGGAGAGAATAATGGTGTCCTATTAAACTATTTTCAGTGGAACTAGAGTTCTATGTTAATTTATAGAATTAAATGGTGGGTAGGGTAAAGGCTCTGTTTTGCCTCACCGAGCCTGCTGATAGAACATCCTCTCTCTTCTCTCAGAGACTAGTAGAGAGTCGCCGACAACAGATCTTAAGGGAGTTCGAAGAGCTTCATAGGCGACTAGATGAAGAGCAGCAGGTGTTGCTTTCACGTCTAGAAGAAGAAGAACAGGACATTCTACAGCGACTCCGAGAAAATGCTGCTCACCTTGGGGACAAGCGCCGGGACCTGGCCCACTTGGCTGCCGAGGTGGAGGGCAAGTGCTTACAGTCGGGCTTCGAGATGCTTAAGGTTCGACCTTTGCCCCCACATAGCCCCTCAGGTCAAGCACAGTATAGCTTTACACATGCTATTCTGTCAGCTGGGGAAGCTCACTCTTCTGCTCTGCTTCCCTAAATCCAGTTCTTTTCTTCTAGACATACTCAAAGGATCATTTTCTACAGAAAGGCTGTTCTGATTTCTCCTATCCCCTTCTAATCATTTTTGTGTTCTGATGTCTTGTCAGCAATTATGTGCTTAATCTGTACCAAAGAAAAAATTCACTCTTTTGACAGGAAGGAAGTTTAGTCTGAATTAGTCAAAAAAACTATGCATTAAAATTTTTGTAAATGTAGTTGCCATTACTTTTAAGTCTAACTAGTGCTAAAAAAAAATAGAAACATAGCTTAAAGGACACAGGCATACTTCAGAGATATTGTGGATTCAGTTCCAGACTATTACAATAAAGCAAATAATGCAATAAAGCAAGTCACATGAATTTTTGATTTCCTAGTGGAGTTGTAATCTTTTTGCTGGTGGAGGGTCTTGCCTCAACGTTAATGGCTGCTGTCTGATCAGGGTGGTGGTTGCTGAAGGTTGGGGTGGCTGTGGCAATTTCTTAAAAGAAGACAATGAAGTTTGCTGCATCAGTTGACTCTTGTTTTCACAAAAGATTTTTGTATAATGTGATAATATTTAATAGCATTTTACCTATAGTAGAACATCTTTCAAAATAAGAAACAATTCAGTCATGTCTCTAGGTTCCACTTCTAATTCTAGTTCTCTTGCTAGTTCCACCACATGTGTAGTTACTTCCTCCACTGAAGTGTTCAACCCTTCAAAGTCATCAATGAGGCTGGAATCAACTTCTTCCTAATTCCAGTTAATGTTGATATTTTTACATCCTCCCATGAATCATTAATGTTCTTATGGCATCAAGAATGGTAAATCCTTTCCAAAAGGGTTTTTATTTACTTTTCCCAGATCCATCAGAGGAATCACTATTTATGGCAGTCTTGCAAAATACAGTAGAACCTTCATAGTTGACCACCTCCCTACATTGACCCCCTCTTTAGGTTGACCTAATTTCATAGACTGGACATACATCACATGTATGTGTCAGTACAGTAGCCCTAGTTCCTTATGTTGACCACTTTGTTACATTTCCTCAGGTGGTCAACTTACAGAGGTTCTACCGTATATTTCTTAAATGATTTGAAAATCAAAATTACTTTTTAATCTATAGGCTGTAGAATGGGTGTTGTGTTAAGCATGAAAACAACATCAGTCTTGTACGTCTCCATCAGAGCTCTTAGATAACTGACTGGCTGCACTATCGATGAGCAGTAATACCTTTTTTTTTTTTTTTTTTTTTTTTATTTATTTGTTTGGTTGCAGTCGTCATTGTTGCTTTAAAAGGAATCTTTTTTTCCTGAGCAATGAGTCTCAACCGTGGGCTTAAAATATTCAATAAACCATGCTTTAAAGATGTGGTATAGTCTAGTCTTTGTTGTTCCATTTCTAGAACACAGGCAGAGTAGATTTAGCATAATTCTTAAAGGCCTTAGAATTTTGGAATGGTAAAAGAGCATTGGCTTCAACTTAAAGTTACCAGCTACGTTAGCCCCTAATAAGAGAGTCAAGTCATCTGTCCTTTGAAGCTTTGAAGCTGGGCATTGACTTCTCCTTTCTAGCTATGAAAGTCTTAGGTGGCATCTTCTTCCACTATAAGGCTGTTTTGTCTTCATGAAAATCTGTTGTTTATTGTATCCACTTTCATCAAGGATCTTAGCTCTATCTTAGGAATAATATATTGCTTCTATACCAGCACTTGTTACTTTACTTTGTACTTTTATTTTATGAAGATGACTTCTTTTCTGAAACTTCATGAATCATCTTTTGCTAATTTCAAACTTTTCTTCTGCAGCTTCCTCACCTCTCTCAGCCTTCATAGAATTGAAGAAGTTAAGGCCTTGCTCTGGATTAGGCTTTAGCTTAAGAGAATGTTGTGACTGATTTTATCTTTTATCCAAACCACTGAAACTTTCTCCATATCAGCAATAAGATTGGTTTTCTTATCATTTATGTTTTCACTGAAGTAACACTTTTAATTTCCTTTAAGAAGTTTTTTTTTTTTTTTGCATTCACAGCTTGGCTACTTAGCACAAGAATTGCATAACTTTTAGCCTATCTTAGCTTTCAAAATGCCTTCCTCACTAATAAGCTTAGTCATTTCTAGGTTTTGATTTCAAGCAAGAGACATATGACTGTTCCTTTCACTTGAACACTTAGAAACTATCATGGGATAATTAACTGTCTAACTTCAATATGGTTGTGTCTCAGGGAATTGGGAGGTCTGAGGACAGGGAGAGAGATGGAGGAATGGCCAGTTGGTAGATTAGTCAGAACACACATTTATTGATTAGGTTCATCATTTTACATGGGCATAGTTCATGACACACCAAAACAATAGCGTGTTACAATAGTAACATCAGAGATCAAAGATCACTGATCACGGAGTATCATAACAAATACAGTAATAATGAAAAAGTTTGAAATATTGCAAGAATCACCACAATGTGACACAGAGACACAAAGTGAATACATGCTATTGAATAAATGGTGCTGATAGACATGCTAGACAGAGGATTGCCACAGACCTGTTTGTAAAACATGCAGTATCTACAAAGCATGATAAAGGGCAGTGCGATAAAACAAGGTATGCCTGTACTTGAAATTATGTGTAAATCATATTATTTGCTTTTGATATGTAAATAATACTCTAAAATGTTTGAAATAATTTGTTTTCTTAAACAAGTCAATGGTTTTAGCAAGGCTGTAGAAAACAGATTATCAGCATTTGAATCAGTGAGGTTTCATTGTACATTTATTTGAATGTTATGTATTGCTTGGTATTTATT
>CAUYON010202352.1:0-29650 GCA_963573935.1 Arctocebus calabarensis
GTTGCGGGCGCCTCTAGTCCCAGCTACTTGGGAGGCAGAGGCAAGAGACTCGCTTGAGCCCAGGAATTGGAGGTTACTGTGAGCTGTGATGCCATAGCACTCTATCCAGGGTGACAGCTTGAGGCTCTGTCTCAAAAAAAAGAAAGAAAAAGAGTTGCAGGCCAGGCACAGTGGCTTACACCTGTAATCTTAGCACTCTGGGAGGCTGAGTTGGGTGGATCCCTCAAGCAAGACCCCATCTCTACTAAAAATAGAAAAATTAGCTCATGCCTGTAATTCTAGAGCACTGGGAGGCTGAGGCAGAAGGATTGTCTGAGTTCACGAGTTCAAGACCAGACTGAGAAAGAGTGAGGCCCTGTCTCTACTAAAAATAGAAAAAAACTAGCTGGATGTGGTGGTGCACTCCTGTAGTCATAGCTATCTTTGAGGCTGAGGCAAGAGGATCATTTGATCTCAACAGTTTGTGGTTACTGTGAGCTACGATGACTCCACAGAATGCGACTCTGTCTCAAAAAAAAAAAAAAAAAAGAAGAAGAAAAGAAAACTGAAAAATTAGCTAGGTGTTGTGACAGGCACCTGTAGTCCCAACTACTTGGGAGGCTGAGGTAAGAGGATTGTTTGAGCCCAGGAGTTTGAGGTTGCTCTGAGCTATGATGCCATAGCACTGAACCCGAGGGTGATGTGAGACTCAAAAAAATAAAATAATTGAGAGGCTGGGGCAGATGGATTGCTTGAGCTCAGGAGTTTGAATCCAGCCTGAGCAAGAGTAAGACTCTGTCTCTACTAAAAATATAAAAATTAGCTGGGCATTTTGGCGGGTGCCCGTAGTCCAGCTACTCAGGAGGCTAATGCAAGAGGATAGCTTAAGGCCAGGAGTTTGAGGTTGCTGTGAGCTATGGTGCCATGGCACTGTACCCAGAGCAATTGAGGGAGACACTATCTCCAAAAATAAATTAATTAATTAATTAAATAAAATAAAAAGAGTTGAGGCTATATTCTTAAAAAATATCAATGCATAAAAGACAAAGGAAAGGGCTTTGAAATGTTCCAGATTAAAAGATAAATCAACAAAATTCAATACCTGACTCTAGACTGGATCCTGTATTTGGTGGGGCTCGGGGGCTGGGGAGAATGTGCTGAAGGTCATTATTGGATCGACTGAGAAATCAGATATAAACAGAAGGTGAAAGTTGTATCAATGTAAATTTATGAAACTGATTGTTGTTATGGAATAGAATACCCCATTCTTCAGAAATATGTTGGAGGATTTAAGAGTAAAGGGCCATGATATTTGTAACTGATATACAGAGAAAAAATACACGCACAGGTGTGTGTGTCTAGAGGTAGAAAGAGAAAGCACAAAAAGCTGAATTAAAACTACATGGTGTTGGGTGGTGCCTGTGGCTCAAAGGAGTAGGGCGCTGGCCCCATATACCAGAGGTGGCAGGTTCAAACCTGCCCCTGCCAAAAACTGAAAAAAAAAAAAAAAGAAAAGAAAAAACCATATAGTGTTCTTTTTTTTTTTTGAGACAGAGCCTCAAGCTGTCACCCTGGACAGAGTGCTATGGCATCATAGCTCACAGCAACCTCCAATTCCTGGGCTCAAGCGAGTCTCCTGCCCCCGCCTCCCAAGCAGCTGGGACTACAGGCGCCAGCCACAACGCCTGGACATTTTTTGGTTGCAGCCGTCATTGTTGTTTGGCGGGCTGGGGTTGGATTCGAACCTGCCAGCTCCGGTGTACGTGGCTGGCGCCTTAGCCTGTCGAGCCACAGGCGCCGAGCTCATATAGTGTTCTTTATACTGTTTCTGTTCAAGCAATTTCTTGTAAATTTGACATTATTTCCAAATAAAAAGTTGAAAAAAAGAGAGGGAACTTCAGGGCCCTGCCAGGCCTTGCCCTTCCCCTCCCACCCCGACCTGCCTCCTCATCCCTGCCGTCCTCATCCCTGGCCATTGTTGCTCCAGCCACTTTGGCTTCTGCTCTCTTCCTCAGCCTATTCTAGAATCTTTGCCTGTGGCATCCCCTCCAGCTGGGATGCTGTCCACACAAAATGGCAAACAAATCTCAGCAAAATGTCACCTCATCAGAGGGGCCTTCCTGACCACCCAGTTAAAAATGGGTTCTCTTTCATGGCACCCTTTCTTCTTTGATAGTTCTTATTACAAGGCAAAGTCATATGTCTATGTGTTTGTCTATCCCACTCAACTATAAAACTCCAAGAAGACAGGGCCACACCCATTTCGTTCACTGTGGTATTCGTAGCACAAGAGAGTGCCGGGGTAGATGGTTAGTAAATGTTCATGGATGAATGAATGATCGTTGTTGTCTTAGCAGCACACAAGCCAGCAGGGCAGCAGTCCAGGAGCCCCAGGTGGGATTTCACCATCAGGTGGGGCTGCAGCCCCTGTCCAGTCCAACACCTCCTACCCATAGGGCTGTCAGGCTCCATGCCCACTGCCACCTGGCCAAGGTAATAAGGAGCAATGCATACACTACAGCTGCTGTGACCTTGCCTGCCAATCTGCCCTCATCTGTCTCTCCTCCAGGCTCTCCCGAGACCACGGCCACAGACCCCTTGGCTAGCAGCCACTTGGAGAAGGCTGAGAGGACCAGGCACACTGAAGGACAGCGGTCCAAGCTGATGCAGGACAGCTGTGGGTCCTGCCCTGGTATGGTGCTCGGAGTTTCCCTCTGAGTTTACCTGCCTTGCTGAGTTTATGCAAACGAACACACCTCGGCTTAAGTTTCTCAGTGTGTGCAGCTGATTTCACATGTATTATCATGTTGCTAGCTTATCACATTTCCAACTGTTGTGGGGAAAATTGAGCTGATGTATGTGAAACACCATAAGTGGTTTTATGGCTATTCTGGGAAGGACTGATGGGTGACAGACGGCAAGAGAGGTGTGAAAGGGAAGGAGGTGACGAATTCAGGTTATGATTACAGAAGTGGGGGAGGAGAGTTGGACGGCAGGACTGGCAGGGCTGTTGACAACACAGGGCAGTTGGGAAGGGGCTGCTGTGTGGGAGGGAGGTGCTAGGTCCGGTCCTAGCCATGGTGAGTCTGAGAAGACCTCGGGGGTGAGGGCCGGTCCTGGCATGGTGGGAGACACTGAGCCGGGCTGTGGGGCTGGTGCCAGGGTCTGAGATTGGACAGGCCTGAAGACAGAGCTGTGAGTCGGAATGTGGGAATGGGGGGAGGGAGAAACAAAGGCTAAGAACTGGCTGAGCTCTGAAACTTGCAGACAGGACAAGTGAGGTGCTGGTGAGGAGGGAGGAAACCCTGGGGAAAGACAGCATCACATTATGTGGGGGACTTTCAAGGAGAGGGGTATCAGTCATTTGGGGACACAGAGAAGCCATGGGGGGTGCTAAAGAGGACTGTGGATGCCACTACCCTGGGGAACCATCTGCAGTGTAAGGACTGCCTTGGCCTCCCTGTGACCTGAGAGCAGGAGCAAGGTATCCTCACCTTCCCGGTCCTTCCTCCCTGTCTGTCCCCAATCTCTCCAGTTCTCTGTTCTTTTCCCAGTTCCCTTGGGTGCCCTGCCTCTCTCTTTGACCCTTTCTGTGGGTGTCTCTTTTCTCTCCTCTCCTTCAGGTACAGGGACACCAGCTCCCCTCTCCCAGGCACCTCCAGATTCATTCTCTTGCTTCCTTTCTCATCATCTCTCAAACTGGTCCTAATTTAGCACCAAAAGGCATCAGTGTGTTCATTTCTGTTTTATAAAGGTTGGTGCTACCTAAAAGAGTAATGAATTGAGGGTCCAAACTGCATGATCTACACAAAGGGCATCACCTCTTTAATGCAGTTGCTTTATCGGTAAAATGGGCGACAGTAACAGTGAGGGAGGGAGCTAATCCCAGAGGCTTGTGGCCCACATTTAATGAGATAACCCAATCAAAGCCCTAGACAGAGGCCCGGCTCTTTAATAGTCACTCAATTATATTAGCTATTACTTCTCTTTTTCTCTTTCAAGACTGATCAGTTGTATTGCATTGGTTGGCAACTTGCTGAGGGTCAGTGGAAGTTGGCCCTCAGCTCTGTCCCCAACCTGGTGACTCCAGCTGCCCAGAGCCTGGAGGTGTCTGGTGGTGGGAAGCTAGTGCACTGGCTTCCAGTCATGAGAGCTGCCACCAGGGCTGTCCTCCCTTCCCTCTTCTCTACCTCAATGGGGGCTCACACCTCCATAGGAGCTCCCTCCTCCCTCTGCAGATGAATCCCCCCACCAAGCTGGCAAAGTCCCAGAATCAGGTTTCCCACACTAATGGACCACTGCACCCTTCCCCAATGCCACATCAGCTCATTCCCCAGGAGCCAGCCCAGTCTAAACTGTTTTTCTTTAATACCTAGTGGCCAGTCTCCTAATTCCCCCCACGGTCTATGCCCCACCACTTCTACACCAGCACCACAAAATCTCCTGGCCTATAGTGGGGGAAGCAAGGCCATTCTGGAAATGTCCTGGAAAGCAGGTGGGCCATGGGGTAGGAGGTCCTGGCTCTGACCTGCTCTGTGCCACTGGCCAGCTAAGAATGCTAGGCTCTGCAATAACCTCCATATCCTCCACCATAAAAATAGAGATCAGAGCAGGTAAAAGGCACCTTGTAGCCAGTTGTGCTGGCTCATGCTTATAAACCTAGAGGTTGAGGTGAGAGGATCACTCGAGTCCAGGAATTCAAGACCAGCCTGAGCAAGAGTAAGACCCTCTCTTTACAAAAAATAGAAAAACTAGCCAGGCATGGTGGTGCACTCCTGTAGTCCCAGTTACTCAGAAGGAGGAGGCAAGAGGATCGGTTGAGCCCAGGAGATTGAGGTTGCTGTGAACTAGGATCACACCACTATACTCTAGCCTGGGAGACAGAACAAGACCCTTTCTCAAAAAGCAAAACAAAACAATAAAACTCTTTATAATTGGAAAGAGCACAAAGGCATTTAAATGCTGGAATAGTTCAAACCAGTATTCAGGGAGACAGTCCTCAGGCACATCTCACACAACACTGAGCCTCCACTTACACACCTTCATGGACAGAGCACTCACTCCCCAATGGGGAGTCTTAATATCAGCATTACCGTCCCTTCCCTTTAGGCCATGAGATGCATTCCCTACCAGTCACCTGTCATCTTGAGTCTTCTTAGAGATTCTGTACTCTCAATAATATTACTACCTTTATGAATGAGCACACTGAGGCTCAGACAGCCGGCTCATTCCAATTGGAGGTAGACCTCAGAGCTGTTTAATTCCAAAGTTACCCTGCCCTCTGCTTGTGGGGAAGCTTATCTTTCATCAAGTGGAACTGAATCTGAGGTGTGGGTTCTTAGGAGCAACTGGGCAAACCTGGCTACTTAGGCCTCAGGGAATATCCTTCAGGTGTCTGAAACCAGAGCTTCCTCTGCCTGGAGTCATCTCCTGAAATGTGTCCTATTTCTTCCTTGGTTTTCCCAGGAAACTTCTGAAGCCCAGGACCTGGAGTCTCCTCTTTGGGCCAATCTCCCTGCAGCCACTGCCCTCAGCCATTCATGCCCTGGAGCACTGGCCTGTGAGGAAGCTTCATGTTCAGCAAGCACCAGCCACTGCCTACAGCACAGGCCTCCAAGGGCGCTGCTAGGGTGGGTCCCCAGCTGGCTCTGTGCCTGCTGCCTGCCTAGGGGCCCAGGCCCAGCCTGCCCCAGCTGGAGCTGGACTCTTATGGGAATTCGAGATGCCCAGTCGGCACACCTAATCCCACATGTAGAAATGAGGCCCTCCCACCTCAACCTCCCAAAGTGCTAGGATTATAAGCATGAGCCAGCACACCTGGCCCGCTAATCCCACACGTAGAAATGAGGCCCTCATCAGTGCTGATGGCCGGAGGCCAAGAACCAGGAGGGTACCAAGCCAGGGTCTGCCCTCATATCAAGCTCCATCCAGAAACAGTCTTCAGGACCCACATGGGCCAGGATGCCTCATGCCCTCTAACTCCTAACCATAGCCATGGTGAGTTGGTGAGGGAAAGGGGAAGAAGAGAATAGAGAAAGGGGAGTAGTCCAGGAATGTGGACTCAGACCCACATGGCCGCCACCTGGCAAAGTACCTTTGCAAGATACTTCTCTCTAGCCTTAGTTTTCTCCTCTATAAAATGGAGTCATAACAGTGCTTACCTCACAGAGTGGTGGTGATAATTAAAGAAGATAATGCATGTTTGGTTAGAGGGGCTGCCACTACTTCCTGTCCTCTCCAAGGAACACTGAGGCCATGTTTCTGTCCCTATACTCTTTTTCCTTTGCCACTTCCTGTCCCAATGGCCAAGAGCTTCCTAGTGCTCACAGGAGAAACAGCAGGAAAAACTCAAGCCTTCCCTGATGGCTGGTGGCTGGAGATCTCTCCCCACTTAGCACTCCCCCCAATCCCTTTCACAAACCCTACTCTTGGGCCACACTGAGCCACTCACCCACCTCCCACCACCCCCTTTTGGTGGGCCCCTGCTGCTCAGCTTCTTCTCTCCTCATCACCCACCACTTCCCAGGAAGCCAGCACAGATCTCTTCTGCCCAAAGCATTTGACCCCATTAAGGCATCTCTCTGCTCTGGACTCATTTGTCCAGAGCCCGGGTTTGCTGGGACAGTCATGGTTTATCCTTAGGTCCTAGAAAATGACTACTAGCTTCCCCCCTTCACTCCCATTAGTGTTTCCACTTGGTATCTTCACGTGGATCTATGTTCATGCTACAGATAAGTGCTTGTCAAATGAATACATGATGCAAAGCATGAAGGTGGGTAGGTGGGTGTGGAGGGAGGGCACAGGAGCTGGGGAGACATGAGGCCTATATCCCCCACTGGTAAGGTTCTGCAGCTCCTATTATAGGGTCTTGAGGTCCTCCATTGCCCAGACCTATGAATGTCCTTGGGGGTCTTGCCTTGTATGCTTTACTTGGGGGCTGGCTCTGGGACCAAATGGTAAGCAAGAGCTGGTGCAATAGAGTGAAATAGGCAAAGGAAGGTCTTGAGCCTACCTGCCTCACCATTGGCTGGCAGGTCTCCACCAAGGAAAGGAAAAGTGGGCAGTTTGGAGTACACTTGGGAGCCTCAACTTCAAAACCACACTGTCAAATTTTTTTTTTTGAAACAAAATTTCACTCTGTCATTCTACTCTACTTGGTAGAGTACAATGGTACCATAGCTCACAGCAACCTCATCTCTTGGGTCCAAGTGATCCGGCTTTAGCCTCCAGAGTATCTGGGACTATAGGAACCTACCATTATGCCCTGCTAGTTTTTTTGGGTTTTTTTGTTTTGTTTTTTTTGTAGAGACAGAGTCTCACTCTGTCACCCTCGGTAGAGTGCTGTGGCGTCACACAGCTCACAGCAACCTCTAACTCCTGGGCTTAGGCGATTCTCTTGCCTCAGTCTCCCAAGTAGCTGGGACTACAGGCGCCCGCCACAATGCCTGGCTATTTTCCTGTTTTTCAGTTCGGCTGAGGCTGGGTTTGAACCCCCCACCTTCAGTATATGGGGCCGGCACCCTACTCGATGAGCCATAGGTGCTGCCCTGCCCTGCTAGTTTTTCTATTTTTAGTAGAGACCTGGTCTCACTTTTGCTTAGGTTGGTCTTGAATTCCTGAGCTCAAGCAATCCACCTGCCTCAGCCTCCCAGAGTGCTAGGATTACAAGTGTGAGCCATTGCACCTGACTTGTCAAAATCTTTTTTGAAATGTAGCCTAAAAAAAAAGTGGCCTGAGTGGAGCCCAGGAGAGCCTGTGGTCTCACCAGCACAGGGCACATCCCTCTTTGTCACTTCCCTTCTTCTAGGTGGCTGGCACCATGTTACTGTTCATGTAACCTGTGATAGCCCTGTCTTTTTGGCTGCTACTTAACATAGCCGGCTCCCACTGAGGCTGAAGCCCCCCAAACTCAGACCTTTTTCCTGCAGGCTGCCATTCTGAATGTGTGCAGTGATTTCCTTGGACCTAAGTAAAACACTATTTCTGGAGGAGGAGGATCCCCTGCTGCTGAGAGCATACAAGCCATGCAGGGAACACCAGCTGATATACATGGCAGTTGGAGATTAGCTTCAGGGTTTCTTCCAAAACTAACGATCCCTGACTATGTGAGGCCTCCAGGAGAATCATCATTGGTTGCCGGTGGATGGGGTGGAAAATCAGAGAGTACAAGAGCATGGAAAGAGTCCTAGGCTGGGAGTCCTGAGGTTGGGACACCTGGAGTGACCTTGGGCCACTTGTCCCAGCTCCTACATCCTAGGTATCCGGGTTTAGTGCTCTTGCAGCAATTGCTCTATTGTGAAGTGAAGCCCAGCGCTGTGCCATAGTGTTACACAGTGATGTCTCATGACAGCCTCACCCTACCCCTCTGAGGTAGAGCCCATTACTACCCCCATTCAATATATGAGGAAATTAAGGTTTAGCCAAGTTGACTTTGCCTAATGCTGTCCACCTAGTTAATGGGAGAGCCATGCTAGAAGGAAGGTCCCCAATTTCAGGGTTATGTTCTTAACCACAGCACCATGGATACCAGAATATTCAGAGGTACTTTTTCTCCCTCTCCAAGCCAAAAGAGGATGGGTCCCACATGCCTCTGCCTGCAGCAGGGCTGGCAGGCCATTGAGCCATCCCTGTTGCCCTTGACATCGGACCTACCCCTTTATTGGGAGTGTGGGTGCGGCTGGACCCGTGAGCAAGGTCACCCACAGGTTGCTGAGGGAGGTAAGATTTGTGTCTTTCCAGGAATCCAGGCAGGACTCTCTGAGGAGGCTGGGAGGTGGTCACATGGAAAACTTGCCCCGTGAGTTTTCTCTGCTTGTTTTTCACAGAGAAAAGGAATCTGCACAACTGACCAGTGTCTGAAGGGATCCGCAGAGGTGGCAAGCTCCCGGATCGGGCCTGGGCTTCGGGACAGATGCCTCCTGAGCCACCCTCCCATCCCGCCCCCGCCCCAGCCAGGCAGGGCCCTCAGCCAGGGGCGACTTACTTGGGTAGCGGTAGTAGAATTCGTTCTCCAAGTCGCTGGAGATGTTCCTGTGTCTCTTCTGTTCGCCCCAGTGGGCATCAGCGTCGAAATCGTAGCGCACAAACACGCCGAAGAGGACAACCATGGCCACCTCCAGCAGGAGGCAGGCGAGCGGCAGCCGCCAGCGTAGGTTGGTGTTCCAGGCCATGTTGCGGGCGCCTGCGGGGCTGCGGTGCGGAGCTGCCCAGCGGGCGGCTTATGAACCCGGGCAGTGGGCGTGGCGTGGCGTGGCGGGCGGGACAGTGACCGGCAACGCCCGCGCGCTGCCCAACCGGCAAGGCCACCCGCGGGCCGGGGCTCGCACCCGGCAGCCCAATCCAGCCTGAGCTCCCTGCGTTGAGCTGGGGGACTGCCGGGGCAGGAGCAGGGGCCAAAAAGGCAGTGTGCAGGGTTAGAGTGACACCAAGCCTTTCCCCCTTTGTTCTGGCAAACAGAGAAAGGGCTCCCCTCACTAAGACTAGAATGGCGTTCCCAGACGTAAATCAGCATCATCTGTCTTTTTCTGATTACAACTGGTACAGGATACACGGAAAAACAAGGAAAGTCTGAGAAATTCTCACGGACCAGAGAAGCCTGGAGTCAGGCAACAACGCAATGCCATGTGGTACCCCAGAGGGTCCCCTAGAACAGAAAGAGGACGTTAATGGAAAAACTGGTGGAATCCAAATAAAATCTGAAGTTTAGTTGCTTAGTTAACAGTGGTGCTCCCATGATGGAGTCTTAGTTGAGACCAACCATGGTTATGTGAGACATTAGCAGTAAAGTGAGAAGTGAACCAGGGCTCTCTGTTCCTTCTTTGCCACTTTTCTGAAAATCTAAAATTATTCCAAAATAAAAGGGTATTAAGAAAAAAAAACTATAAAAGATTGTAGGAACAGTTAAGAGTTTTTCACAAAATGCAGCCCCACACAGGGCCTGCCTGGCATGTGGCATGCATTCAGTATCTATTCATTTTTTCCCTAGTGCCTGAAACAAACAAACAAACAAAAAGCAGGTGCCATTTGAAATTCTCCAGAGAAAGGTGATAATCAGATATGAGGAAACTAGGCAGGCAAGTGACAAATGGTGGCAAGATGACTGGCCTGTAGTTGGGGTCCAGTGTCTGCCTCCCCCTGCTGAGTGACCTTGGCCAAATTCTTACCCTCTCTGGGCTTGAGGCCTCACTCGTACAATGAGAGGTGTGAATGGGTCATCTCCAAAGCTGATTCAGCTGCTAGGTGCTCCACACTTACTCCTTCTTTTTTCCCACCCACATGCAGTTTTCTCTCTGGTTGAACAAGCTGAGCGGTACCGCTTCATAGCTGCCTAAGTCAGCCAAGAAGTCCTCACCCTCAACCCTGGAGTGACATGACCCATACCCACTGTCTATACCTTGTGTGGGGCTACTATCTCCTATGTGAGGTACTACACTGCTCAGACTGTGGGTCCCTCACCTCATGCCCCCTGCATAATATTTGAAAAGGAGGTGAGAAATATTTGAAAAGGAGGAGTTGCTGTTCCTGTCTGGGGACAGGAACAGCAACTGCAAACATCAGCTCCACAGGCTCTACAGGCCTAGTTACTCAAGGTCCAAGCTGCAGGGTGGGACAGGGCAGAGATGAGGGATGAAGTGAGTGTGAGACATACAACCCTCCGGGGTCATCCATTCCCAAGAGGGGACAACTCCTTTAAGACAGGTCTAATGGGCTCAGCGCCTGTGGCTCAGCGGGCTAAGGTGCCAACCATGTACACCTGAGCTGGCGGGTTCGAATCCAGCCCGGGCCCGCCAAAACAACAATGACGGCTGCAACCAAAAAATGGCCGGGCATTGTGGCGGGCGCCTGTGGTCCCAGCTACTTGAGAGGCGGAGGCAAGAGACTCACTTGAGCCCAGGAATTGGAGGTTGCTATGAGCTGTGATGCCACCGCACTCTATCCAGTGTGACAGCTTGAGGCTCTGTCTCAAAAAAAAAAAAAAAAAAAAGACAGATCTAATGACTCATTTATAAGTCTCTGCTCTGCCTATAGCACAGTGAGGGACACAGAGCAGGAACTTGGGGAGTGTTCTGGAAGGATGAATGAGGGAATGAATAATAAATATTCTTTGAGCACCCAGTGTGTGTTCTGGACCCAGGATACGGCAGTGAACAAAAGAGGCAATAATCCGTGTCCTCACGGAGCTGGCCCTCTAGGGGCTGTGAAAGACACTGACAACAAGTAAAAACAATAAGCACAAAGTATGCACGTGACAGGGTGATACACATGGGGCAGGGAGAGGAAGGTGGGAGAGAGGGGCCAGGAGAACCAGGTTCATGGTGGGACAGAAGGTGTTGTTGAGGGAGGGAAGGAAGGAAGGAAGAGGAATTTTTCTGCCTGTACTCCTGCCCCAGCTGGACCCTGGCTTGAAGAATGGAGCCTTCCTGCCCCCTGCCCACCCCACCAGCAGCTTGATGCTTTTGCCCCTTGTCTGAACACCCCAGGCAGCTGTCCCCTTCCTTGGCTGCCCTGGTCTTAGTGGAGGATCAAGCTCTCAGTTTCTGACCTGGAGTGGCCGGTAGTTTTATTTATGAACAAAAAATGGCTACTATTCCAGAAGCCTAGGAAAAATGTCCTCTCCCAAAACATTTTTCTCTGCAGCTTGCATAAGGCCAGGCCAGCAGTCTGCCCATCTCAGAAAAGGCCTAGACTCTGCAGGGTGTCTAAAGAGTGTTTGTCTTTGTGGGTGAAGAGGGCTTGGTTCGGAGGGGCGGGGGGCAGTGTTGATGGAGTGGTAAGAGAGTAGATAATAGAGATCTCTATTCTATCTCTATCTCTAAGAGAATAGAGATCTCTCTCCCCTCTCCCTCCTATCCCCAGGCTCCAAGTCATGCTTCCCATTTGCTCTTTCTTAGCATATCCCTGGCCTATGTGATGTGCTTCTGTATCCAAGCTCTGTCTCCCTAAACTAGAATGTCACAGGCAAGGGCGCTTAGAGGAGAAACTAGCTCAAGATCATTGCTCATTAATTTTTTGCTCCAATGAATGAATGAATGAATCCTTTTGATTTATTCTCCTAATCAAACCATGTACTGAGCACCCAGTGTATACTAACCTGAGTATTAGGCCCAAATAGCCATACAAAGATGCCCCAGGTTTGCCCGTGTGAGCAAAGCACTTTCGTGTAGAGTTGAGGAGAACTTCAGATGGCCTTCATGGAAGAGGTGAACTGTGGTGACCCTGGGGTGATCAGGTGGACTTCATGGAAGAGGTGAACTGTGATCTAGGTTTTGCAGGGCAGGTAACGGATAAATGTTCCCCTTCTTTCCTTTGGCTTTTGTTGTCTCATGCACCCCCCACCAGATGATTGCAGCACCCCCCCATCCCCAGACTGGTACTTTAGCTGACAATCCACAGGCAGGAATTCTTGGCTTGTCCTCTGAAATGAGGGTTCAAGAAACCTGCTGCTCTAGTCCATCAGGCCAGGCAGGGGTTTACCTGAGGAATTAGCCACTTCCTCCTAAGATGCATATATCATGACAAGCAGGGATGACTGATGGCCAAGGGAGGATGGTTTTCTCCCCAGCCAGGGAGATGCAGGATGTGGGAGCCACGTTGGCAGATCGGAGGGGGGATGTAGAGAGGAGGGATTGGGGGGAAGGCAGTTTATACTTTCTTCAAGGCAAGGCAGGGTATCTGGCGTGGCTGTCTTGTGTGGTGCAGTGCAGGGACAGTCACTGCTATTGTTCTTCCCTGTGCCCATCCTTCTTGGCAGAAGATCATCAGCATGCTTGGCATCTTTGGCCTTGGTCCCACAAGCAGCATGAGGTGGCAAGAGCAGTAGGCCGGGAGTCAGAAGTTCTTGGGGATGGTCCCAGTTCCACAAATTTGATCAGAACACACAACACATCTGTCTATAAATGGATACTTCCATGTGCAACTAAGCTCCCTGCTTTAGGGCACCATGCAGCATGGTGCTTAACATCTTGACTCCGAGGTTCAAGGAGGCCAGGGCTTGAGTACAACTTCAGGCAAGCTACTTAACTTTTCTGGGCCTCTGGTTCCCCAACCATACAATGAGGGTGACAGTAGTACTTAAGATGACCCTCATGTATGTGTGATGCTTCTAACACAGAGCCCAGGAGTAGCTACTCGATAAAGGTGTAGCCCTTATTATTTGCAACTAGAAATGAATGGGAAAGTTCTTTGTAAATCTAAAAGTGTCACAAATATAATTGGGGTTGCTTCTACGATGGTGGAAAATGACAATCCCCTCTGGTGCTCTCTGAAAAGTCTTCAAGGTGGCTCAGAAGCAAAGCACATGCCCTTCCCCAAACCATAAGGCTAGGGGTAGGGGTTAGGGGTCCTGGGAAGTAGCTCTGGCCAAGCTCCCATCACCTTCAGTCCCTCAAAGCCACAGACAGTGCTGCCTCCCCACACAAGGAAATGTCCACATAGAGTGAGGGAAAAGGGTATGGATCTCTCAGCACAATTCTCTCCTCTGTGGCAACTTATGAGATCAGAAATAAGAACAGCAATCATGGGAAACTGGACATCATGTGCTGCTCCCTGATGGGCTACTCCAAGAAGGACACAGCAACCCCAACGTGCCATTCCTGCCCTAAATGCATACTCTGAATTTAATCATGCAGAAGCAGCAGACAGACCCAAATTGAGGGACATTCTGCAAAACAACTGTCCTTATTCTTTTATAAAACCGTAGGTGTCATGTGTAACAAAAAACAAGGAGCAGAACTCTTCTAGGTTAAAGAGACATGACAAGTACATAAAATGCTTTGATTGATCCTTGGTTGGCTCCTGGAGCAAATCAAAAAGCTATGAGAAAATGCTACTGGAACAACTAGAGGAAATGCAGTAAGAATGGTGTGTTAGCTAATGGGATTTATCAATGTGAAGCTTTCTAAGAGTCACCATCGTACTGTGGTTATATAGATGACTGTTCTTGTCCTTATGAGATGCCTGGTTTAGGGGTAAAATGCCAGGGTTTCCACTACACACAGCATACATACAAGGGAGATGAAACAAAAGTGCATCCAGGCAAAGGGTATATACAGGTTCATTACCCTATTCTTACTTTTCTGTTGATTGAAAAATGTGTAAAACAAAAAGTTGTGGCGCTGTCAGCTGAAGTTTCTGATATCTACTAGGAGATATCTGACTTCCCAAGGTCTGAGGCAGAAGTCACAGAAGCATAGTCCCAAGGGGAATGCTGCACACTCTCTACGGGAATACAGTTCAAACCCAGCAAGGCCCTCTGTGTTCCATACAGCACATCTCAGGCACTCAGCACCTACTCCACGCTCAGCACGGTACACTATTCAAGCCAGCCAGACATCAAGATGTGGCCTCTGCTCTTTCAGTGCACCTGGGTCATGGGAACCTTCTTTCACTTCTTCCTGCCACTGCAGACTTTGCACACACACGGTAGTCCAAAAACTCACAACAAACCTGTGCAGAGGTTTAAAAGCTGGCTGAGTGGAGAAGGGCAAGCCAGGCAGACATAACCACTTGAATAAAGATGTGAGGGAAAGAAGGTGTAGGGCAGGGTCTCTCAGTTTCAGCACTAGTGACACGTGGGGCCTGACAATCTGGTGGAGACTGTCCTCTGTATTGGCAGCACCCCTGCCTCTACCCACTGTATTGAGTGGTCAGCAGCACTGCCACCCCTGGTCGTGACATCTAAAAATGTCTCCAGACATCGCCAAATGTCTCCGGGGGGTTAAAATCATGCCAGCTGAGCGGCACTGGGGACGAGCGTCTACATTCTGCTCTAAGTAGAAGGGCAGCTCCTGCCTGGCACAGCACTGCTCCTGGAAGGAGGGCTCTGCCTCTGCTCTGAGGGTGAGAAGGTAGACAAGGCCTAGCATGAGCTCTGTACTACTTCTGCGAGTTTTCCCTGCAGGAGCAGGGCCAGCAGGTGCTGGCCTCGGCTCCCCCAACCATACGGTCTCACCTCCATTTCTAACTTAGGCTATTGTGATGGCTAATTTGATGTGTCATCTTGACTGGGCCACAGGGTGCCCAAACATTTAGTCAAGCATTATTCTTTCTGAGCATGTGTATGAGGGTGTTTCTGGATGAGATCAACAATTATATATGTAGACTGGGCAAAGCAGAGCATCTTCCCCAATGTGGCTGAACCTCATCCAATCATTTGAAAGCCTGAATAGAACAAAAAGTTTGACCCTCTGTCCAGTAAGAGGGAATTCCTTCTGCCCAGAGTTTTTCCTTCCTTCAGTCTCAAACTAAAGCATGGGCTCTTCCTGGGTCTTGAGCCTGATGATATACTCAGACGAGAACTGCACCATCAGTTCTCCTGGCTCTCCAGCAGCGCTGACTACTGGATCTCAGGACTTGTCAGTCTCCGTAATTGTGCAAGCCAATACCGTGGAATAAATCTCTCTCTCCTTCCTCTCTCTCTCATATACAGTTGGCCCTTAAACAACACATGTTTTAACAGCAGGGGCCCATTTATATGTGGATTTTTCAATAAAAGTTATACCAACTGTGCCTGCCTCTCCTACCTCTCCTCCCACCACCTCCACATCTGCCTCTGTCACTCCTGAGACAGCAAGACCAACCCCTGATCCTCCTCATCTGAAGATGATGAAGATGAAGACCTTTATGAGGATACATTTCCATTTAATGAATCGTAAATGCATTTTCTCTTCCTTATTCTTTTCTTTTTTTTTTTTTTTGCAGTTTTTGGCTGGGGCTGGGTTTGAACTCACCACCTCCGGCATATGGGGTCGGTGCCCTACTCCTTTGAGCCACAGGCACCGCCCCCCTTATTATTTTCTTAATAACGTTTACTTTTCTCTAGCTTACTTTATAATAAGAACACAGTGTATAACATATATAACATACAATGTGTTAATTGACTGTTGAAGTTATAGAAGGTTTGTGGTCAACAATAGACTATTAGGAGTCATGTTTGGGAGAGTCAGAAGTTATATGAATTTTGTTTTTCAAGATAGAGTCTCACTCTGTCACCCAGGCTGGTATGCAGTGGTGTGACCATAGCTAGTGAGTTCAAAAGATCTTCCCGCCCCAGCATCCAAAGTAATTGGGACTACAAAATGTCCTTCCACACCTGGCTGATTTAAAAATTTTTTTTTGTTTTAGAAATGAGGCCTTGCTATAATGCTCAGGCTGGTCTTAAACACCTGGGCTCAGCTCGGCGCCTGTGGCTCAACGGGCTAAGGCGCCAGCCACATACACCTGAGCTGGCGGGTTCGAATCCAGCCCCCGGGCCCAGCAAACAACAATGATGGCTGCAACCAAAAAATGGCTGGGCATTATGGCAGGCGCTTGTAGTCCCAGCTACTTGGGAGGCGGAGGCAAGAGACTCGCTTGAGCCCAGAAATTGGAGGTTGCTGTGAGCTGTGATGTCACAGCACTCTATCCAGGTGACAGCTTGAGGCTCTGTCTCAAAAAAAAAAAAAAAAAAACACCTAGGCTCAAGCAATCCTTTTGCCTTAGCCTCCCAAAGTGCTAGAATTACAGGTGTGAGCTACTGAACCCAGTCTAAAGTTAAACGAATTTTTTGACTGTGCAGTTGGTCAATGCCTCTAATCACCATATTCTTCTCCATATATATGTATGCTCTTGTTTGAACATGCCCACCAAAACTTATGCTGAAATTTAACTGCCATTGACAGTACTGGGAGATGGAGTTTTTTTTTTAGAGACAGTCTCATTTTGTCACCGTCAGTAGAGTGCTGTGGCATCACAGCTCACAGTAACCTCCAGCTTTTGGGCTTAGGCAATTCTCTTGCCTCAGCTTCTCAAGTGGCTGGGACTATAGGCACCTGCCACCCAGATATTTTTTTGTTGCAGTTTGGCCGGGGCAGGTTCAAACCCGCCACCCTCGGTATATGGGGCCAGTGCCCTACTCACTGAGCCACAGGCGCCACCCAGGAGATGGAGTTTTAAGAGGCGATTGAGTCATGAGGGCAGAGCCCTTGTGAATGGATTAACACTGCTCTCCCAGGACTGAGTGAATTCATGAGAGCAGCTTAATATAAAAGTGAACTGAACTTGCCCTTGCACCTTCTGCCATTTTCAGACACAGCAAGAAAGCTTTGTCAAATGGTCAAGCAGGCCATTTCTCAGCCCCAGAACTGTAAGATTAAGATGTAAACCTCTTTTTATTTTTTATAAACTTTATTCAAATTAATATGAGGGTACAATATTTAGGTTAAATTGTTCTCACTTCCAGGGCAAAGTTCTACTTGTAGAAGAGCCCTTCACCCAGGGGGTGCATTATACACGCTCACGATGTGCACATTAGGCAAGATCCAGCTTCAGCTTCCCTCCACCCCCTAACAGGACTACAACAGCGTTCTACTGTTCTTAGGAACATGCAATTGTCCATACATTGATTTCATATCAGTACAGAGTACCCTGGACATCCATTTTTCTTGCAACACTTTACTAAGAAGAATATATTTCAACTCCATCCAGGTAAAGGTAAAAGATATAAAGTCTCCATCTTTTTTAATGACTGAATAATATTCCATGGTATACATATACAACAGTTTGCTGATCCATTCATGAGTTGATGGGCACTTAGGGCACTCCACGACTTGGCAATTATGAACGGAGCCACAATAAACATTCTAGTGCAAATGTCTTTGTGGTAAAATGATTTTTGTTCTTCTGGGTAGATACCTAGTAATGGGATTGCAGGATCAAATGGAAGGTCTACTTTTAGATCTTTGAGGATTCTCCATACTTCTCTCCAAAAGGGCTGTATTAGTTTGCAATCCCACCAGCAGTGTTGAAGTGTTCCCTTCTCTCTACATGCATGCCAGCATCTGGTGTTTTGGGACTTTATGATGTGGGCTAACCTTGCTGGGATTAGGTGATATTTTAGAGTAGTTTGGATTTGCATTTCTCTGATGATTAAAGACAATGAGCATTTATTCATGTGTTTGTTGACCATTGTCTGTCATGTAAACATCTTTTTAAAATAAATTACCCCATCTGTGGCATTCTGTTATAGCAACAGAAAACAGACTAAGACTACACACACATACACATACAGTAGAACCTCTATAAATTGACCACCCAAGGGACTGTACCTAATGTGTCAACATATGGAAATGGTCAATGTAAGGAACTAGGCCTCCTGTACTGACATGTACATGTGGTGCTTGTCTGGTCTATGAAAATCAGGTCAACTTAAGGAGATGGTCAATGAAAGGAGATGGTCAGCTAAGGGCAAAAAACTTGAACAAGCACTTCTCAAAGGAGGGAATCTAAAGGGCTCGTAAGCATCTGAAAGGCACTTAATAGCATTAGTCATCAGAAAAATGCAAAATAAAATCTCATGAGATTTTACCATGCTCTTATCAGAATGGCTTAAAATGATAAAAGACTGACAGGAGGGTTGATGACATTGGGCTCAGGTGCAGGCACGCCCACCCACCCGCCTTCCAGCAGGACAGGTGTCAACTCCCAGCTCCTGGTGGCAGCTGGCCCTGGGCAGTGGTGAGAGGGCGACAGTCTGTGCTTTCAAGGGAGCTGTGGGGCCCTGCTGTACCGAGGGGATAGAGGACTGACCCGAGACCCTGGCACCGCCTGCTGTCCCACCCTGGCTGGCCCTTGCTAGCTGCTCAGATCATCCATTTTATCCACCACCATCCTAGGCCTTGTCTTTTAAGACGATGGCATCATGGTTCAAAAGAAATGGAAGAAAAGGAATGACATGACCAATTCTGCTCAGTACCCCTGCATTGAAGCCTAGTTGGCATTTGTTAAGAGGCAAATAGTGTTTTTTTGGAAGGAGGGGAGGAAGGGAAACAAGGTCTTACATTTTATGTTTTTTTTTAGAAATTCTGCTCTTAGTGGTGGCGAAATACCTGTAAAAGATGCTAAGGGTTACTTTTCTATTGAAAAGAGAGAAAACATGGAGTTTTCCCCCTTTTGATGCCAACCTTTTCTCCCAGTGACATTCTGCATAAATTATGGACACCAGAGAATAAGGTGGACCTCAGGAATTTTGGAAGGTCTGAGAAGTTTACATTCTTCCTGAGGAGGGACGAGTGTGGTGTTTATTAGCCCTCTCTGGAAGCTAAAACGAAAGGGCCGGACATGGTGGCTCATGCCTGTAATCCCAGCAACCTGGGAGGCTGAGGGGGGTGGATTGCCTAAGCTTAGGAGTTCTAGACCAGTCTGAGCTAGAGCAAGACCCCCATCTCTAAAACTACCCGGGCACTGTGGCGGGTGCCTGTTGTCTCAGCTACTCGGGAGGCTGAGGCAAGAGAATAGCTTAAGCCCAAGAATTTGAGATCTGTGACACCACAGTAATCTACCAAGGGTAACAAAGTGAGACTCTGTCTCAATAAATAAATAAATAATAAAACAAAAAACATGAGTTGCGTGCCATGGAAAGGAAACAAGTCCAAATCAGAACTGTTGGAGCTGCCCCAGGCAGCACCCCAAACTCTACCATGAGAAACAGCTCAGGAAGTTGTTTTTTTGTTTTGTTTTGTTTTTTGAGACAGAGTCTCACTTTATCCCTCTCGGTAGAGTGCAGTGGCTTTACAGCTCACAGCAACCTCCAACTCCTGGGCTTAGGCGATTCTCTTGCCTCAACCTCCCAAGTAGTTGGGACTATAGGTGACCGCCACAACGCCCGGCTATTTTTTGTTGCAGTTTGGCCGGGACTGCGTCCGAAACTGCCACCCTTGGTATATGGGGCTGGAGCCCTACTCACTGAGCCACAGGTGCCGCCAAGCTCAGGGAGCTTTGTGTCCTCCATGCCCTCAATAACATCTTCCAGGACAGCAATGCCTTCACCTGGAAAGCAGTTCAAGAGATTTTCCACAGGTTGTCTCCAAATACCATGGTGACACCTCACAAAAAGAACACGCTGAAAAATAAAAACTATGATGTGAGTGTAATTGTGGCAGCACTTCAAACCAAAGGCTACAAAGCTGTTTGGTGGGACAAGCTCAGGGACGTTAGTGTCATTGCTCTCACTAACATCATGGGCTTCATTATGAATCTGCCCTCCAGCCTATGCTGGGGTCCACTGAAGTTACCTCTCAAAGTCAGCCCTGGACTTGTTGTGTTCAAGAGGTAGGAGGGGCCTTCTATAACCTCAACTCTAAACTTAAGACACCTGAGTGGATTGGAGGCAAAAGCAAGCTTAGGAAATTTCTAAAACATCATTTTTGAGGAAAGAACTGTGAACTCCTGCTGGTGGAGGAAGCGGTGGAGGCCCATCAGAGTTGGAGGACGGATGTGGAACATGGTTCTGCCCAACCTTGCCCTCGCCTCAGCCTCTCCAGCCCTCTGTGGTGTGCTGTGGCGTCTGCTGTGGGTCTGCCCTTGCCTCTTCCCCAAACATCTCATGGGGGTTTTCCCCTTCAGATTTGACAGTGCAATAGGACAGATACCTGGACTGTTACAAAATCCACCCAGTGTTTTGTTCCTGAGAAAAGAAGGGAGGAGCTCTGTACATTAAGGGCAGCGATCACAAACCCCTGTTTTATTTAAGAGAAAAAGCAAGGGGGGTAGGAGTCCTAGCTTGTCTCCCCTCTCTGTGAGGGCTTGACACACAAGATTCTGCTGGAGTGTCACTGCTGCTCCAGACTCACCTGGAGATGCTGCCCCCCCTTTCCCTCCTGTCACATCACCTGAAGATACAGTATGCACAAACCCCATGTGGCTGGCTTGAAGGACTCAGAGTAAAAAGTGTCTCTCAGGAAACCATCGCCAAAACTCTGGCAATGGCACATGCCATCTCCTCTTACCCCCAGTTTTAAGGGTGATTTACGGCCAGCCTGGGGGTTTAAATGAAAAGTTCTCTAATAGTCAAAGCCATGTGGTTGAATCCCACAACACTGTACTGTGACAAGTGAGATGGATGCCAAAGAGGATGTGGCTAACGCCAAACTGGGACAGGTCTGGGCAGCCTCTTCACTCTAGTTTTGTCTCTATTGTTTCACTACATTGATTTTGGGAGATTCTGGGGGAAAAGGAGTAGTTTTTCCAGTTGACCCAAGTCCACCTTGAACATGAAACTCTGCTAGTTTGGGATAGAGTTGGGAAAGGAAAGAATTGTGAAGATAAGCTTCTCAGAGTTTAACAGCAGTCCGAGTCACCATAGTGACAAGCAGAGCCCTCAAATTGGGTGGTTATGTGCATTGTTGTAGGACCTGGGCTTGTCATGTTCCTGTCGTTTCCTTTGCAAATCTGCTGGGGATTGACCCACCCCACGTGAAATCGTTGTAGGCCACTTTTCTCCTGTAACTTTGGGAAGTAGGAGAAAGGGGTGGGGGGGGATCATACTTAGAAAGTAGGAGGAAGGGGGAAAAAGGATCATACCACACACGTCACCAACATGGTTGTGGTTGCCTCAAGGCAGGTAGGCAGGCAGGGAAGACCCACTAGCCCTTAGAGGTCAGTGGTCTTGGCAGGTCTGAGAGCTGCCTCTCTGGCTAGACAGATCTCCAGCAGCAAAGCCAGCTTAGGGTTTGCATGTCGGTCCTCAGCAAGTTTAATGGCGTGAAGCTGAGGCTTTCTCCCCACTGTGACCGGAGCGCATGTTTACATTACACCAGCACTTTCTGCACATATATCTTCAATCTAACAAGGCCATATATACTTTTTTTTTTTTGGCCGAGGCTGGGTTTGAACCGCCACCTCTGGAGCTTGGGGTTGGCGCCCTACTCCTTTGAGCCACAGGTGCCACCCAACAACAAGGCCATTTTTTATGCTGAGTAACAGAAGTCACCAAGTGGCTACTGCATTATTCCCTCTCAGCACCTGGCCATTTTCTACACCAGACCTACTTGGCACCACAGGAAGCTCTTTACCCCTGCAAAGTGACATTCCAACCACCACCAGCCAAAAGTTACAGCCAACCTTGCTGACTGGCACAGCAGGACCTTGGGTCTATTTGCACCGCCTTGTAGCAAGCCATTTCCTAGGAAGAGGAGGCTCCTCTCCACAGACTTGGACCTATGCAAATGGCACTTCAAAAGGAGTCTCATTCACTTGGAGTCCATGAGCCAATGGGATATGCAAAGATGCTTAAACATTTCAGAGCTGGTTTCTCTGTTCATATCCAATTCTGGTGCTTAGAAGTAGAGACCTGTGCTGATGCTCAAGGGCAGAGAGCCTCACTTTAGGAAGGGAGCACACCTGACCCTGATGCCTAGGAAAGGACAATCTCAGGCTTTTTCTTTGTTTTGCTTTTATTCCTTTTTTTTTTTTTTTTTTGCAGTTTTTGGCCTGGGCTGGGTTTGAACTGGTCACCTCTGGCATATGGGGCCGGTGCCCTACTCCTTTGAGCCACAGGCGCCGCCCGTTTTTATTCCCTTTTTTTGTTGGCCTTGTGCTGAGTTTGTTTACAAAAGATGCATTTTGTTTAAACAGAATTAAAAATGGAAAACTCTGTATATATTAAAAAAAAAAAAAAAAGACTGACACTAATGAAAGTTGTTTAGGAGACGGAGCAGTTGGAGTTCTCATACTAGTAAAAGCTAAGCATACTCTCTGAGAGGCTGAGGGAGATAGCTCGCTTGAGCTCAGGAGATTGAGACCAGCCTGAGCAAGAGCAAGACCCCTGTCTCTACTAAAATATTAAAAAAAAAAGGTAAGAGGGACTTTACCTAACAAATGCAATCAGTATAGCCTGGTTTCTTGTACCCTCGATGAATCCTCAACAATTAAAAAAAAAGAAAGAAAAGAAAACTAGCCAGGTGTTGTGCCAGGGCCTGTAGTCCCTACTACTCAGGAGGCTGAGGCAAGAGGATCACTTGAGCCCAAGAGTTTGAGGTTGCTGTGAGCCCAAGAGGTTGAGGCTGCTGTGATGCCACAGCACTCTACCCAGGGTGACAGAGTGAGACTCTGTCTGAAAAGGAAAAACAAAACAACAAGCATACTCCATCCTAATTCATAGCTATTCCACCCTAGGCATTTATCTAGGACATGGTGGGAGTTGCAGTTTAAACAGTATGCAGGCAGCAAGGGGATAGGTTGTGGAGAATTTAATACAGTAATAAAAATGACTAAAAGTCAATCTTCTTTTTTTTTTCTTAATCTATTGCTGCCTAACAAATCATCCCAAAATGTAATGGCTTAAATAGAAATAATTTTTTTAACTTGTCATAATTTTTGTGGATTTGCAAGTGTCTCGCCAGGCAGCTCTTGCTTGAGATCTCCCCTGCCTTGATAGTTGTAGTTATATGTCATCTAAAGGCTTGGTTGTGCCTAGAGGTCCATTTCTAGAGTGACTCACTCAAGTGGCTGCAAAATTGATGCTGGCTGAGCTCCCCTAAGGGGCTCAGTTCCTCTGCATACGGGCCTGTCAACAGAGCTGCTTGAATGTCTTCTGGCCTTCCCCTAAATGAACAATTTAAGAGAGCAAGATGGTAACTACAATGGCTTTTCTTACTTGCCTTAGATCATAATCAATTGGTAAGTCCAGCCCTGATCTGACAAACTAGAGGAGAAGACCAGGAAAGAAGGATACAAGGATGTGGGGAAGGGGTATCACGGAGGCTGACTACCATACATGGTGTCTTATTTAACCCTGTATCCCCAGCCAGTGTCAGACAGCCTTGCACCCTGGGAACTCTGAGCACTTGCTGGATTAGTATGCAGTAGACTAGGAGGATGGCCTTGTCTGCATGGCTCCTGCTGGAAGAACCAGAGCAGTGTAGCTCACAAAGAAGAAAGGACCCAAAGATTCCTGCAGGCCCTCCTGCTTGGATTGTGGGTTGTGGGGATGAGGGAGTTGGGACACAGGCCGCCTCATACCCTCTAAGAACAGAGGCCCTGAGAGGAGTCTCAGCTTGCTCTGACCCTAGGACCAACAGCCAGAGGTGTGCCCCATGGTGTTGTGCCCCCCAAACCTGTCACCCCTCTGTGCTGAACTGAGGGAAGACACCAAAACATGCCCTGGGCACAGGCAGATGAAGCCAGCAGACCTGGGATGAATCAGAGGCTGAAAGTACAGGAGAGGGTAAAAGTCAAATGGGTGCCATGTTCCACTTTGTTTTTCCCACTTCTTTTATAGGAACATAAGTTGGGCAGGCGTGGAGCTACAGAGCATTTAGGATGCATTCAGAGGCTTTGCTGGATGGACACAGAATAGAATAGAAGGATGAGACTTGCCTTTGTGGCTGCTCCATTGGTAAAAATGACAGAGTATGGGAAGAAGACAAAGGCCTATGCAGCCATGCTGATTCCAAAGTCCTTAGCATCCCCCAACCTTAGGGTCCCTCTTTACCTAATGGCTCTGGTGGGAGCTTCCCAGGCAGCTCTTCCAGATTCTGCTTCATCCTGGCACAATCCCCACCTTATTCCAGTTCTTTCTAACCAGCTTCCCCCCCACCCCCCCAGCTGCTCCTTTATGATTGCTTCCCTCCAACCCCAAACCCACCTTCCTCTCTCCTTTTTTGAAAATAACATATTAAAGCACTTTTATATTACACAATACAGGCTTATGTGTTCTCCTGTCTTTACCTAGTTGCAGTGGGTCTCCTTGCCCTTGCTCCAGTCCTCTTATCCTGATCTCCAGCTCCCACATCCAAACTCAGGTCGATTCATCCTAAAACTGACTCTCTAAGGTTTATCTTCCCATGGGATACCTTTTGGAATAGTTACCAGGAGCAATTTTTAGAGGGTGGGATTTATCCACAGAAGCAATCAGTGTCCTTATGAGCTAATAACCTCTGAATGAGTATTTAGTTAAATTATGATCCAAAAATGGAAAGTAGGCAGTGCCCATCGCTCAGTGGGCAGAACACCAGCCACATACACCAAAGCTGGCTGGTTCGAACCCAGCCTGGGCCAACTAAACAACAATGACAACTGCAACAAAAAAAATAGCCAGGTGTTAAAATAAGAAGAGGTTAACTGATGACTCCATACTGAGCCTCAGAGGCAAAGCATTCTATAATAGACATACTATTATCTGACAATGTGAATGTTACTTTCTTTCCATTATTATTATTATTATTACTGCTTAATATTTCGATGCCCCAATAGTCTGATTTCTTTCCTGCATGTATTTATTTTCGTTCATTCTTTACAAGGTTTTGTTTCTAGTCCTTATCTTAAACATTGCTATTGTTATTAAATTTTAAGCTTTTTAAATTCTGTGAAGGCAAAAAGTGGAAACCTAATAAACACATGTATATGTAAAAAAATAATAATAATAAATAACCAGGTGTTGTGGTGGGTGCGTGTAGTCCCAGCTACTTGGGAGGCTGAGGCAAGAGAATCGCTTAAACCCAGGAATTTCAGATTACTGTGACCTGTGATGCCACAGCACTCTACCCAGGGCAACAGCTTGAGACTCTGTCTCAAACAAACAAACAAACAAAAATGGAAAGTAGATCGGAGTGCCCATGAGTGTCCAGGGTAGAAGTCAGAAAGATTCCAAAATACATCCCTGCTTAAAGGTGTGAAGTCAGATTTAAAGGACCTACAAAAGAAGGGACAAAGCTAATTACAGCTGAATTAGCAGATGAACAGCTGCCCTCCTACAGAGCAAGAAGGCAAGTTTTTCTGCATTTTTTAAAACCTTGGGGATAAAAGAAAAGATACTGGATTAAATGCAACAGGAAAGATCTAGACTCAAAATAAGGAAGAATTGCCAACCTAATGGTGAGAACTAAACAACCTGGGCATGACCTGGCAGGAGACGCTGTGCACAGAAATAGGCCTGACTCACTTGTGTCTAAGGGATGAGCCAAGGCCTGCACTTAGGACTGCTGCCATCCATTGTAGGGTCAGGTGGGCCAGGCTGCCATGGAGGGAGTGGCATGAGAGGGTCGGGGAGCCCACCCCAGCCAAGGAGGGCTTTGGGCCAGAGTTGGTTTCATGGAGCAGGAGGGCTAGTTGGGAACTTGATGCAGCAATCAACTTGCCCCTGAAGATAGGGATCTTGTCCATCTTCTTTCCTGACCAACTCTGTCTTATCCTTCAGGATTTAGTGCAGATATCCCCTCCTGCAGAAGGCCCTCCCTCAGGGCATTGAGAACACAGCATGAACTCTGGGACTCACTGGCTTCCCTCTCTAACCACAGGTCCCTTAAGAAAGATTGTGGGTGCCTGGCAGGTGCTTGGGAGATGTGGAGGGAATGAGGGAATGAAGGAGGAAGGAAGGAAGGGAAAGAGAAAGGGAGCAGGAAGGAAAATAGGGAAGAAAGAAGGAGAGAAACTTCTCTGCTCAGAGGTTACACAGATTCCCAATGCTCATCCTTGCTCAGTGGACACTGGCTTCAGCAACAGGAACACCAGCTCTTGGCAGCTGGGTCTCTGGGCTGCAGCACTGGAGGCCCAACTCAGGGAGAGGCTCAGCCCAGGGTGGTGGGAGTGCTGGACATGGGAGCAGGCATTATGGAGGGTGTGATGTACAGGCTGACAAGTGAGGACAGACAGCCCTGGAGGCCAAGGGAGAGCTGAGCAACAGGTAAGTGTGTGAAAGTCTTGATTGTATCTGCTTGATTCACATTATAATTCCAGAGCTGTGTTCTTAGAGGGAAATTTAATTTAATGCTGTTCACAAAATGACAATAGTATAATTGTTTCTCCTGCTTATAAATAAAACCCATTACAACAAATACAAAGAATACAAAAATGACCTGAAATCCTAGAGATAAGATAACTATTGTCAACATTTTGTTGCATAGTGTTGTGTAGTAACTGATCCGGCAAGAAGACCCCTAAAGGTCCCTAACCGTTTCAGCCTGAGTCCCTGTCCATCTCAAATGCCCCCTTAGGTTAATTCTGAGAACAGGTTTCTGATAAGGAAGTTCTCTCTGAGTTCCCTGACTCCCTTGCCAAACAACAGTGAAAACTCATTCAAGCAGAGTTTCCCAGGTTACTAAGGGTCCCAAACTGTCTCCCAAACTACTGAGTTTCTCAAACTATTTCCATGCCAACTACCATGCTGTAGCCCCCAACTGTAACCCGCCTCTAGCTAACCACCACATTCTGCTTTGTTTTTTGCTTGTTTGCTTAGCAACGAAAAAGGGTATAAAAGGCTGCCTGCATTTCTCTTCGAGGCCGTTTGCCCTTTGGGGCAGTGACCCTCCTGTGCAGGTGTAAACAAATCACCACCTAATTTGTACTTAAAATGGAGTCCATATTTTTCATATGGGTGGCCACAGTTATAACAGTTGTAGAATGTATATATATTTTATGTATTTACACATTTGCATATTAATTTTTAATGTATAAAAGACTTTTTTTTTGACACAGAGTCTCACTATGTCACCCTCGGTAGAATACCATGGTATCACAGCTCAAAGCAACCTCAAATTCTTGGGCTTAAGTGATTCTTTTGCCTCAGCCTCCCAAATAACTGGGACTACAGGCACCCATCACAATGCAGAGTTTCCCAATTATTTTTATTTTTATTTTTTTGTCATTATAGTTGTCATTGTTTGGCAAGCCCAGGCCAGTTTCAAACCCACAAGCCCTAGTGTATGTGGCTGGTGCCCTAGCGCTGAGCTATAGGTGCTGCCCTATAAAAGACTTTTTTAAACAAAAAAATGGAATCATACTACACATACAACACCTAGTGGGTTAGGTTTTTTTTTTTTGTAGAGACAGAGTCTCACTTTATCGCCCTTGTTAGAGTGCCATAGCATCACATAGCTCACAGCAACCTCCAACTCCTGGACTTAAGTGATTCTCTTGCCTCAGCCTCCCGAGTAGCTGGGACCACAGGTGCCTGCCACAATGCCCAGCTATTTTTTTGTTTTTTGCAGTTCGGCCGAGGCCGGGCTTGAACTCACCACCCTCAGTATATGGGGCCAGCGCCCTACTCGATGAGCCACAGGTGCCGCCTTTTTTTTTTTTTTTGAGATAGGGTCTCACTCTGTTGCCCAGGCTAGAGTGCAGTGGCATCATCACAGCTCCCTGCAGCCCAGGCTAGTCTCTAATTCCTGGCCTCAAGCAATCCTTCTGCCTTGGCTTCTCAAAGTCCTATGGTTACAGGTGTGAGCCACTGTGCCCAGGCCATTTTTATTTTGAGACAGGGTATCACTCTGTCACCCTGGCTGGAGTACAGCAGAGCTATGATAGGTCACTGAAGCCTCAAATATCTGGGGTCAATCGATCCTCCAGCCTCGTCTTCTCAAGTATCTGGTACTAGAGGCATGCACCATCAAGCCCAGCTAAATTTTCTTATCTTTAATAGACAAGGCTCTCACTATATTGCCTAGGCTGGTCTTGAACCTCTGGCCTCAAATGATCTTCCTGCTTTAGCCTTCCAAAGTGCTGGGATTATAGTCAGGAGCCACCACACCCAGCTTACACAGGGTTATAACCTGCTTTTTTTCCCCACCCAGTAATGCTTTATGTACAATTTTCCATACCAGTAAACAAAATTTCACATTATCATAGTGGCTGTGAATATTTTGCTTAATAAAGTTACCATCATTTGTTTAACCTCTTTGGACCAAATGGATTCGCCCCCAGTTTTTAACTATTAAAAATAACTTTTGGAAAAACTTAACCCCGAGAACATCATTAAAAACAAAAACAAATAGCCTATAAAAGTTAGATGGAAAAAATCAGATGTGTTTTGAACCATAAGTTTTGGAAATAACTTCTTTGCAAATAGTCAAACACATCATTCATTAAATCAAATATTATGGGGGAAACAAAGAATTGGGCAATGTCTGAGACTGAGATCACTGAGGTTTCACTTTGAAAGGAATGCTAGGATATTGTTTTGCAAAAACAGACTTCTCTAAATGCGGTTGTTTTGAACAATCTGCCCTTAGAATCATTAGTCTGTCAACAAACACTAGGGATCTCAACAAACACTAGTGTCACCAGGCACTATGCTAGGCTCTGGGAATGCATTAGTGAATGAGACCCACACCTTACTCTCCTCATTATTAGCTTTAGTGGAGAGGCATAGGGGGTGCTCATGCCTTCAATAAAGATAGTCATCGGGGTCTTTAAGAGCCAGTCTTCTCCCTTCCTTCTGTGTCCCTGGGCACTGACTCCCTGAAGTCTTATTCCCAGGAATGGGAGTATACTTTTAAACAAATCAGAATGCTGGAATTCTTGGCTTCCTATTGGCCGCTTCTTCGTGATAATCTGTTCCTCCCTGAACACTAGTATAAACCTGCCATCAGACCATTTGGGCACATTGTGTTTTCACTACCATTCTTGAGATCAGACAACTTTCAGATTTGTTTTCATGAGGCTAAAAGTGAGTATGAAAGTGACCTTGTCCAACTGACCTGGCCTGCTGAAGCATGAATCTTCTGTCAACCTGAAATAATCAAAAGGATCAGAATCCGGGGTTTGTTTATTTGTTTGTTTGTTTATGAGACAGAATCTTGCTCTGTCGCCCAGGCTGAGTGCAATGGGTGATCAGCTCACTGCAGCTTCAAACTCCAAATCTCAAGGGATTCTCCCACCTCAGTCTCCCAAGTAGCTGAGATTACAGGTGTGAGCTACCACACCCAGCCTCAGAATACAGTATAAAGAGTTTATTCAGGCTCAGCGGGCTAAGGCGCCAGCCACGTACACCTGAGTTGGCGGGTTCGAATCCAGCCTGGGCCCGCCAAACAACAATGATGGCTGCAACCAAAAAATGGCTGGGCGTTGTGGCGGGCGCCTGTAGTCCCAGCTACTTGGGAGGCAGAGGCAGGAGACTCGCTTGAGCCCAGGAATTGGAGGT